>JARQOD010013494.1:0-15277 GCA_033576555.1 Oophaga sylvatica
ACTCGCTGAAGCAGAAGATTTAAAGAGATTTTTTTTTTTCCTTCAACAGCAAATCACCCTGCTGCTCAATGCACTTCCAAAAAGGGGATGTCGGGTGGCACCTGGAGGGGACCTTCACTTTGGAGTGCGCAGAGGGTCCTACTTCCCTTATGAAATAGGAGACAACTCTCACTCAGTTGTCCTTGGTGCCCACTGGTGAATACTCTTTGTGAATCACGGTTGTCCCTGGACACTGAGGTGCAGTGTGTCGCTCAACGAGAGATGCAGGAAAGATGGCTTAATATCATCCCTCCATGATCCTTAATGTGAAGATATATGGTCATACTATATTCAATAAATTTATTGTAATCACTTGTTGTATGTCAAGTGATATTAAAGCATAAATAATTCATGAGAAATAAAAATAAACAGTTACATAAATAATAAAAAATAGGTTTTTCAAAAATTATTCTAATGAAGGGTATCACAATTAATTACAATAATAATCTACTAATTTATTATATAATTACTTGACAGAACAATCAAATGAGAAATAAAAATAGGATATAAAAATTAAAAATATAACAGAAAAAAAAAGTTTTTCACAAATTATACTGATAATTGGTATGATAATTCACTTCAACAATATTGTACTGATCTATTATGTCATTCCTCAGCAGTTTTTCATTTTGTCTTACCCTATGGATCTTTCAATAATGAAAATAAAGCTGATTGGATCATATAAATAAAAAAACACTGGCAAAATTAATGGGGATAAGTATAAATATTCTAACAGTCATATGGTTTTATTTACCTGATTAAGGCTCTTGGAGCAGAAACGCTTGTAAAGTTTTTATAATTAGGGATGAGTGAATTTGTTCCAAAAATGATCGCCAAACATAAATTCAGCACGTGTATGGCTCACTCGGATTCGTAATTGGACACATGAGCAAAATTTTATAAAAATGGAAAAAATCGGAAACATTTGGTAAAAAGTATGGGAAAATATTTGCTTTGCCACTAAAGTATTTTCACCACTTTGGCTCCGAATTTTTTTTTTCTTGTAACGTTATGTGTGCACATTGCGGCTAGCCAATCAGGGCACAGGAATCATCCACAATGTCCTGGAAAAACAGCTTGTGTCATTGGCTGCTGAAATCACATCTCCCTCTCCATATAAATAGCGGACATCTTGTTTTAGCGCCATTTTGACACTGTAACCGAGCAGAGAGGTTGCTCCTGACACTGGCACTGATAACAACAAGATTTTAGCTAGTTAGTTAGGTGGTTGTTTATTAGTCAGAGAGTTTTGATAGCTAAAGTCCTGTCTGGCTGTGAAATCGACCTTCCAGCAGATTTTTTTTTTGTGCCTTTTTTGTGTCATCCACAGGCCTCCCAAAAATTTCTTCAGTTACTAACGTCATATGGTGGGGTAGATATCACTTTGATATTGTTTGTAGCATCTTGTAAGGTTCTATGTATATATTCCTGAAACTCAGTTTGTTCGTCAGCCATTTTACTTTCTGTCTTGCTGCAGCTATCTTGCCCTCAGTCAAAATGGAGTTTCCAGCTTGCATGTTCCCGCCCTGATTCTCTCCTTTGCTTCTTAAGCAGCCACAGCTGAGCAATCAGTGCTTCAGAATCTAGCCTGCAGTGAACCTGTGACTTGACTCCTGTAAGCCTTGGACCTTGTACTCCAGCTATTCCTACTGAGGAACTCTGAAGCACTTGTGGACTCTGAACCCTGCTCTTTGAAAGACCCACGTTTGCATGGACTTACGGTAACAGAGAAGAAGATCCTGAATCTGTATTGGAGAGTGATTGCTGAGCTTGGATTACTCTGGCCTGCTGTGTCTCCTGTTTCTGTGTCTGCAAACTGTGTGACTATTTCTGCCAACTTGTATGAAGTAATACAGGACTTTTCTATATCAAACCTGTGACTCCTGTGTTTTCATCTCACCCAAGCACAAGACGCTATATGAACTGTACTACATACATTACAAGATTCTGAAGCCAAAACGTTAGTGTCTGCTGGGTCTGGAAGGCTGTGTCTGCTGTACTGTGGATATCAGACGTCCGGTTGTACTTTCTGTGATGACAGTGGTTGTGACTTCTCACAACCATTCCAGGTGAGCAATTCCCTTAAGTTTTTTCTTTTTGCAGTGTTACCACAGGTAAACACTATTGTTTTTTTTTTTTCCTTTCTTTTCTCTTTTTTGTCTGCTGTAACTCTGGATATCAGATGTCTGGTTGAAACTTTCTGTGATGATAGTGGTTGTGACTTCTCACAACCATTCCAGGTGAGCAGTTCCCTTAATTTTTTTTTCTCTCTGCAGTGTTGCCACAGGTGAACACTATTGTTTTTTTTTTCTCTCCTCTTCTTCCAGTAATCCTGTCTTAAAAGATCTGGAAAATGGAGGCCCGCATAAAGGAACTTTGCGGAGTGACTGATAATATCCTTGCAGATTTGCAGAATATAAAGACCCGTTTTACAAATCTACAGGACCTCAATAATCACAATTTGCAAGTGGTTGGACAGACTACCCAGGATTTGCGAGCCAGGATTGAGGTTCTAGAGGGGCGAGTCCAGGCTCCTGCCGTAGCCCCGAGTGCTGGGATTCCCAAGTTGCCCCCTTTTCGTTTTGGCGGTGAACGTGAGAAATTCAGGGGATTTATTAATCAATGCAATCTTTTTTTTTCTGCACATGCTTCACAATTTCCCACTGAACGATCTAAGGTGCTTACTATAATTATGTTGCTTACCAACAAGGCTTTAATGTGGGCAAACCCTCTGATTGAGACTGAGGATGATTGTTTGAATCACCTTGATGATTTTATTTCAGCCATGGGGCAGGTGTTTGATGACCCCAATCGAGGTGCAACAGCTGAAGCAGCCATGTTAGCTTTGCGCCAAGGTAAGCACTCGGTAGCTGAATATGCCTTGGATTTCAGGAGATGGGCCCTTGATACCACCTGGGACAGTTCCGCCAAAAAATCTATTTTTCGAAAGGGGTTATCTCCACTGATTAAGGATGAACTTGCTCGTGCCGACCCTCCCACTGCGTTAGGTGACTTTATTAACTACTGCATCCGTATTGATACTCGTCTGACTGAACGCAGGCAAGAGAGATGGTTCGAAAGCAATCGTACTAACCTTTTCCTACCTTCCTCTCCAGCTAAGGAACCTTTGAGTAGGATTACACGGGAACCTGAACCTGAACCCATGCAGGTAGACTCTTTACAACGACGGGTTAGTGATGCACGCAAGGAACATAGTTTTAAGGAGAATCTATGTTTCTATTGTGGTAAGTCAGGGCACTTCATTATAAACTGCCCCAGCCGTTCTCGTAAGACTATGCAGCACTCATTCATTGTGAGTGTTGCGAGAGGGGATCTGTCAGGTCCGAGCCTCAGGCTCCAGAGAGATCTGCAGCAACAGATCTTGATTTCTCGGACTTAAACTCCGTTACCTCTGAGGACGTTGACTGTGTAAACGCTGCCATTTTTCAAGTTTCCTCAGCGGTGTCCCAGCTGAGTTGTAAGAAAAACAATTCTCATTGCTTTCTTTCCATCAAACTCTGGGTTGACTCAGCTTGGGTGTCTAGCTCTGCTATGATCGACTCAGGGGCAAGTGGAAATTTTATGGATGTCTCCTTTGCTCTGAAACAGGGAATACGTTCAGTGAAGAAGGCTACTCCAGTACAGATGGAAACTGTGGATGGCTCCCTGCTGACCTCTGGACCAGTGGATCAGGAAACAGAGCCTTTGAGGGTTCTTATGGGTAAAGATCATCAAGAGAAACTGTCCTTTATGCTTATCTCTTCTCCCCACTTTCCCATTATTCTAGGGCTACCATGGCTGCAGGCTCAGAATCCTACCATTAACTGGGAGACCAAGGAATTACACTTTCCAGAGAAACAGATGAGTCCAAAAGTTTCAGCTTGCTCTGTTCCTAAAGGAATCATGTCAGTCCCTGAACTACCAGCTGTATACCAGGACTATGTGGATTTATGTGACAAGAAGAACGCTGACCAGCTTCCTCCTCACCGTCCATATGATTGTCCAATTGAATTATTGCCTGGAGCAGAGATACCTTTTGGTAAGATCTACCCCCTGGCGGGGCCCGAGCTAAAGGCTTTAAAGGATTACATAGATGAAAATCTAGCCAAGGGCTTCATACGCCCCTCTTCATCTCCTGCAGGTGCACCCATCTTCTTTGTAAAGAAGAAAGATGGATCTCTGAGACCATGCGTAGACTATAGGGAACTCAATAAGGTTACTATTAGAAACCGTTATCCATTGCCTTTAATCCCTGAGTTATTGGAGAGAGTGCGACATGCCAAAATTTTTTCTAAACTAGATCTTCGTGGGGCCTATAACTTAGTCCGTATTAGACCTGGGGATGAATGGAAGACTGCATTCAGGTCACGCTATGGACACTTTGAATATCTAGTTATGCCTTTTGGTCTGAGTACCGCCCCAGCCACTTTCCAACACTTGGTGAATGACATCTTCAGGGATCTCCTAGATACATTCGTGGTAATTTATTTGGATGATATTCTAATTTTTTCTAACTCCACAGAGGAACATCATGGACATGTGAGAATGGTCTTGGAACGTCTAAGACAAAATCATCTTTACATCAAACTTGAAAAGTGTGAATTCCATAGGACCGAAATTCAATTTCTGGGGTATGTACTGTCTACACAAGGAATTAGTATGGATGGAAGCAAAACCCAAGCCATCAAGGATTGGCCAAGTCCTAGAAATGTGAAGGAGGTACAGCGCTTCATCGGGTTTGCCAACTTCTATAGACGTTTCATTAGAAATTTCTCTGAGGTAGTGTCACCTATCACTCAACTTACCCGGAAAGAGTCTAGGTTTTCCTGGACTCCCCAAGCCCAGGAAGCATTTTCCCGTCTAAAAGATAAATTTACCACTGCACCTATCCTAGTACATCCCAACCCCGAGCTTGCCTTCATAATAGAGGTGGATGCTTCAGACTGTGCCGTTGGAGCTATACTCTCTCAGAGAACAGGTGAGAAGAATGTCTTGCATCCCTGTGCCTTCTTTTCCCAGCAGTTGTCTTCGGCTGAGAGGAACTACGATGTGGGCAATAGAGAGTTGTTGGCCATTATTGCCGCCTTCAAAGAATGGAGACACCTTCTTCAGGGAGCTGCACAGCAAATAGTCGTCCTGACAGACCATCGTAACCTTGAGTTTATCAGGTCGGCTAAGTGCCTGACTCCTCGCCAGGCTCGCTGGAATCTTTTCTTAAACCAATTTAATTTTATCATCTCTTATAGACCAGGATCGCGCAATGGAAAGGCTGATGCACTCTCTAGGATTTACTCAGCAGAGACACGTCCAATTACTCCTCCTAAGACTATTCTTCCTGACTCTAGATTCCTAGGAGTAATTCATAATCAAGACCTACTTAAGGACATCAAGGAAGCATACCATGCGGATTCCTTTTTGGCACAACCCCCAAGGGACGTAAGTCTTGTCTTTAAGAATGGTGTGTGGATTCAGGGACAACGTCTGTATATTCCTGAAACAGTCAGATTAAGAGTATTGCAACTCATTCACGATTCCAAGATAGCTGGGCATAGAGGAATTCTAAAGACACAGGAATTTCTTTCTCGTTTCTTTTGGTGGCCCACTTGCAGGAAGGATGTTTTGAATTATGTCACTTCATGTGAGGTCTGTGCAAGATGCAAAACACCTCGCTCCTCACCAACTGGTCTGTTACAGCCTCTTCCCACCCCGTCCCGCCCGTGGGGATCCATTTCTATGGACTTCATTGTGGAGTTACCAACCTCTCAGGGGAAGAACACCATTCTAGTGGTGGTTGACCGTCTAACAAAGGCAGCTCATTTTATCCCTTGTGTCGGGTTACCCACTGCAAAACAGACATCAGATTTGATGATTAAAGATGTGTTTCGCTTACATGGAGTACCGGATGAGGTTATTTCGGATCGAGGGTGCAATTCACTTCTAGGTTTTGGCAAAATTTCTGTGCAGCATTGGACATTAAAGTAAACCTTTCTTCTGCTTTTCATCCCCAGACTAATGGACAGACCGAACGAACCAATCAAACCCTGGAGCAGTATCTCCGCTGCTTTATCTGCCACCTACAGGATGATTGGGTGGATCACTTCCATTAGCTGAGTTCTCGTATAACAACTCTCAGAGTGCCTCCACTAAACAGTCTCCTTTTTACTCTAATCTAGGTTATCATCCTAACATTCTACCACGATTTCCCATAGAAACGCCTTTACCAGCAGTGGCTGAAAGAATCACGTCTTTACAGAAGAATATGGATCTTCTAAAGGAAAATCTGGAATCGGCTCAAGAAAGGTACAAGAAAGCAGCAGATAAATTTCGTAAACCTGCACCAGCTTTCAAGGTAGGAGACTTGGTCTGGCTGTCAACCAGAAATCTTAAGTTAAGGATTCCATCGTCTAAGTTGGGACATAAGTACATTGGACCCTATAAAATCAGTAAAATTATAAGTGCCGTTGCTTGTCGTCTTCAACTGCCCAGAACTATGAGAATCCACCCTGTCTTTCATGTATCCCTACTAAAGGCTGCGACACCCAATACGTTTCCTGGACGTTCCTCTCCTTGCCCTGACCCAGTGCTAGTCGATGGTCAGGAAGAATTTGTGGTGGAAAGGATTTTAGATTCCAGGTTGTATAGAAATCAGTTACAATATCTGATTAAATGGCAGGGCTACCCAGTGGAGGACAACTCATGGGAACCGGTCAATAACGTTAATGCTCCTCGCTTGCTCCGTCAGTTTCATCAGAGGTACCCACACAAGCCTGGTCTGAGGTCATCCGGAGGTTGTCCTTAAGGGGGGAGTAATGTAAGGTTCTATGTATATATTCCTGAAACTCAGTTTGTTCGTCAGCCATTTTACTTTCTGTCTTGCTGCAGCTATCTTGCCCTCAGTCAAAATGGAGTTTCCAGCTTGCATGTTCCCGCCCTGATTCTCTCCTTTGCTTCTTAAGCAGCCACAGCTGAGCAATCAGTGCTTCAGAATCTAGCCTGCAGTGAACCTGTGACTTGACTCCTGTAAGCCTTGGACCTTGTACTCCAGCTATTCCTACTGAGGAACTCTGAAGCACTTGTGGACTCTGAACTCTGCTCTTTGAAAGACCCACGTTTGCATGGACTTACGGTAACAGAGAAGAAGATCCTGAATCTGTATTAGAGAGTGATTGCTGAGCTTGGATTACTCTGGCCTGCTGTGTCTCCTGTTTCTGTGTCTGCAAACTGTGTGACTATTTCTGCCAACTTGTATGAAGTAATACAGGACTTTTCTATATCAAACCTGTGACTCCTGTGTTTTCATCGCACCCAAGCACAAGACGCTATATGAACTGTACTACATACATTACACATCTAGTCAATGTTATGCAGGTCTCATCCATAGGCCAAAAAAAGTCTTTGGTTACTAACGTCATACAGTTAGGGAGATCTAATTTTAAAATTGTTTGGAGTATATTTTCTTTGTCATACAGGCCTCATCCACACTCAAACAATTCTATCTTCTGTGGCTAACTAGATTCAGCACACCATATTTCACCTTGTCATTTACTGCCACTGAAATTCAGCTATTTGCAGAGCTGGTGCAGAGTTAAAAATCTATTTTTTTCTTGGTAATACTACCACACTATCTGAGGAACATGAAAAGGAAAAATGGAAGTCGTAGTGGAAGGGGGATTAGGCTTGGTGTTCAAAGTGTATGTGGGGTAGGTAGTAATGTTTTTGAAAGCACTAGTGAGCCAACAACATCAAGTACTATACAAAGACAACTGACAACTTCTGTTACTGGACGGGCTACTCAACTACCTTTCTTTGGCAGACTCACAGTGGTACGCCTTGTTGAAGAGGCTCAGAAAGAGCATGTACTCGAGTGGATGGCAAGTGCAGCTTCAAGTATCCTCTCCTCCATCTCAACATCACACTCAGTACAGCCACAGAGGTGGCATCAAATTACCCTTGTTTTCCCCACATCACAACTCTCCTACCATACAACAGACTAGTGGGAACTACAGAAGAGTGAGTATGAAGCGCTGTTTACATATTCCATGCCATAGGCATCAGCAGTGTACTCAAAAGCTTCATGTAGTCAAGAGGAGGAAATCTGCAAAGATGCCTCAAATTTTTTTTAGCTGGGATTTGGGGCAGGACAAAGTAGGGGCTGAGCAACATCCTGACCCTCATCACCAGATGTTATCCCCCGGGGGTAGAGATATCCTGATGAGACTCAGATTTCTAAGGATCACGCAGACAATACTGAGCTGTCAGGGCAGGAAGAGGAGGAGAGTGACTAGAGGTGAGGAATGTGATAACACAGAGGATGATAATGAGGTGGTAGATCCCAGTTGGCATGAACACAGAGGCACACAGCTCAGTAGGTCATCTGAGGAAGATGAGGAGGTTATATTGCGCCGTACGTCGCAGAAAAGTAGTGCTGCAGCCATGACGAACAATGCATCCTCAGACACAACTGTGGCTGTGACCAGCAGCGTCCATGCGTCTGCAGCTCGCAGGGCTGGCAAGGGTTGCCTAGCCTGGGCCTTTTCTGACACCATAATCTGCCAACTCTGCAAAAAAATAACTAAGTAGAGGGAAAAAGTGCAATAATTTGACTACTACATGTATGAACCTTCACATGCGTAATCATATGCGATACTCTGAGAATCCCACTGTGCTAAAATGCAGACCAGTGGACATCAACAACCATTACCTGCCCCAATTGCATCTACTGCTTCTTCTTACTCCTTTTAATTTGCCAAGTTTATGACTCAGGTCTCCGACTACAGAACCTCAGGTTCTTTACCCACTCCAGTCATACAGACTGAGAGCCCACCATCAGCTGTAACAGAAGTGGACATGCCTGATGTTTTTGACCGATCTCAGAGAACAAACACAACACAACTTTCTCAATCCACTGTTAAATCTCCGCCTGCACCTCCTTCATGGTCCAGCAGTTTGTCTGGTTCACCATACTCTGCCCTCTCTCATCACTGTAGCCAGCACACCGTCCCACAGTTGTGGTCATGTAAAAGATCATTTCCTCGTACACATGACAAAGCTAAGAGGTTGAACGCTAGCATCTCCTATCTGTTGACCATGGAAATGTTACCTTTTCGCCTGGTAGATACAGTCTGTTTCCGAAAACTGATGGCCATCGCAGTCCCACAGTACCAGTCCATCTGCTGGATTGGCTGTAGTGGAAGTTTTGTCGGTCCCTATTATACTATTTCTACTATGGTGAAATTGATGCCACTTCAGTGGTGTCAGGCCCTAATTTTTGGAAATGTGGAGAGTCCTGGCTGGGTTTCCCTATCTGCTGAGTTGGTTGTAGTGAAATAGATATCGTTCTCAACTGTACTATTTCTACTTCAGTGGTGCCAAGCCCTAATTCTTCAAAATGTGAACACCCCTGATTGGGTGTCTACATCTACTGGGTTGGTGGGTTGGCTGTAGTGAAAGATATCCATGTGATGTCCATGTGATGGGTTTTTTATAGTGGAAGAGATGTCGATCCCTATTATACTATTTCTACTCTTGTGAAATTGATGCCACTTTGGTGGTGTCTGCCAATAATTTTTGGCAGTGTGGAGAGTCCTGATTGGGTCTGTACATCTGCTGGGTTGGCTGCACTGAAAGATATCCATGTGATGTTCATGTGATGGGTTGACTAAAGTGGAAGAGATGTCGATCCCTATTATACTATTTCTACTCTTGTGAAATTGATGCCACTTTGGAGATGTGTAGACTCCTGGTTGGGTCTCCTTCAAGAGTGTTGCCTGTAGCAGTAGGCCTTCAAGACAGTCAGGCCTCCACTTCTCTTGAGTCAACTATCCTTAGATTTCTATGACAATAGTAGTCTACGAAACTGATAATTGTGCCACCTGAGTGTGGCTGAGCATTAAAGCAGGTTGAGCTGCTGTATGTGGTCTCAGGGCTCCCAGCACAGCAGGCCTACAATCATCCCTCACCCACCTCATCTTAATTTTATGTTCAATTTAAATATGTAAATGCTGGCCCATACTCCAAAACCTCATGCAGAGCCGATTACTGCTGTGCCATGCTACAATTTGTACTGTGGGTGAATTGAGGCCACTTTCCTGGTTTCTGTCCCTCACTTAATGTGTTTTGACAGCTTTTGTGCCCGTTTGATGGTGTTGTATATGCTTTTGTTTTGCCTCCCATTGACTTAAATGACATTCGACTATGTTTGGCAACTACTGCAAATTTGGCAATCGTAATCCAAAGTGAACTTTGAAATATTCGTCTATATTTATAATCATTTTCTTTTTATTGTTTATAGCATAGATGATATAGCAGTCTTAACATTGATAACCCAAAAAAGATCTGGAAGCATTTGGCTATATAACAAACACTTTATTGAGAGAATATTATTTAAAAATTATTAACAATATTAAAATTGGGATGTAAGTCCAATACTTTCCCAAAGGTTGTAATATGCAAAATCACATTTATATATCGAATATTAAAGCTACTTCATACTATATGCATACTTTACACAAAGAGAATATGCTAGTAATGGGCGATAGTATTATATAGCTAGTGCCATATATTTTAACATAGAGCAGGAGAGGCATACGTCTAAAGTGAAATAAATGTTGCCATTGTACTATGTGCAAATGTACAAATGTACCTGTGACACCTAGACATATTATACTTAGCCACATAAAGTGGTGTAAACATGCAAATATGCAAAGAGATATCTGGGACTACTAGTAACTACTATGCATGGTGTCCCAAATGCTATAATGCTGAGTAGTAGAATGCTGAGACCATCACTAGGACATATTCCCCAGGACGAAGCTAAACGCGAAACGCGCGTCGGGGCACCTCCATCACTCCCTCAGGTCGTATATGCAATCTTATTATAACCTCTTTTAGCTATGGTCTCAGCATTCTACTACTCAGCATTATAGCATTTGGGACACCATGCATAGTAGTTACTAGTAGTCCCAGATATCTCTTTGCATATTTGCATGTTTACACCACTTTATGTGGCTAAGTATAATATGTCTAGGTGTCACAGGTATATTTGTACATTTGCACATAGTACAATGGCAACATTTATTTCACTTTGGACGTATGCCTCTCCTGCTCTATGTTAAAATATATGGCACTAGCTATATAATACTATTGCCCATTACTAGCATATTCTCTTTGTGTAAAGTATGCATATAGTATGAAGTAGCTTTAATATTCGATATATAAATGTGATTTTGCATATTACAACCTTTGGGAAAGTATTGGACTTACATCCCAAGTTTAATATTGTTAATAATTTTTAAATAATATTCTCTCAATAAAATGTTTGTTATATAGCCAAATGCTTCCAGGTCTTTTTTGGATTAACTTGATTCAGGGGAAGTGGCATTTTCCTAGGCTCAAATTCTTAGGATATTTTTTTTAACATTGATAACATTCACCTGGAATAAATAGTGTTTTCAATATACCAATTGTGGTCATTCTACCCCATGGATTGCGGTTCTAATGCTCTCGATAGGAAATGGATGTACGATCACAATATCTCATGACTAGAGTTGAGCGATACTTTCCGATACCAATAAGTATCGGATCGGTATTGGTATCGCCGATACCCCAAAAGTATCGGCGATACCCGATACCGATACCGGAAATCCAATGTAAGTCTATGGGAACAAAATATCGGAATTAAAAAAACACCATTCTTGCCTTGTTGGTTAATTGTACATGAAGGAAAACAACAAAGAGTAATGTACAATGTATTGTGGAAGGTTGAGGAGACAATAAAGGCATAGATGTTTAACCCAATCAAATGGAATAGCATTAATATTTTTTTTTTTAAAGATGTTCGGATTGACGAAGAAATTGACAATGTTGTTAACTTTTTTCTATTTTGGCAAATATGTATGTTTCACAACTTCCATGCTCTTCACCTTTTTAACTTTTGCCACACTTTCTCCTTCATAATCTTCAGCAGCATCATCTTTTTCATCCAATTATTCTTCATCTTCACCTTCTTTATCTTCTTCTTAAACTTCTTGCTATTCATCTTTTAGTTAACATTACTCATATTGTTCTTATTAAACTATTATTCTTCTTCATATTCTACTTCATCTTCATCTTCTTCATCATATTCTTATTTGTGACAGAGATTCCTGTACTTGTGATCTGTAAAAGTATGAATTTTTCTTCCTTCCGTTCTTGCTGTCACAAAAGATTTAAATTACAACAGTATTTGTCCGTGTTCAGTATAGCCTGCAGCAGCAGGCATTTTCCAGGGGCACCATGAGGAGGAACGGACTCACCCCCATACACTGCTTAGTCTTCTTCTGCTTATAATTTAGAGCATATATTTAGCTCTTCATTTTGGTCTTATACTTCATGTTCTTCTGCTTTTTGATATTCTGCTTATTGTTCTTCTGTCTCTTGTTCTTTATCTTGTAGTTTGTCTTAACCTTCTTTGTCCTGTTGGTGATATTCTTCTGTGTAATCTTTTATTTCTTCTTTGTGATGGTGTTCAGGCTGGTTGGCTTGATGCTCGTCGTCCTTGTGGTCGTCATCTTCTTCGGGTTGGTCATCAGGGTCGTCGTCTTCATTGTTGGAGATCCAGAGTGATTACCCAAAAAACATTTAAAAAATTTTCAATTTGTAAATGTAGCTGAAGGTACAAGAAGGCTGACTAACTTCCGAGAACCAGCTGACGTTACTGGAACCCGGACGGGTATCAGATGTTACAAGAGACAATGGAAGTAATGAGGACCAGCTGACTGTGCTGGAACCCGGAGGGGCAGCAGAAGGAAAAGAGCCAATGGCATAACCGAGGACCAGCTGACGTTACTGGGACACGGTTACTAAGCAGGAGGTACCTGTGCTCCAAAGCACTACCAAGGACCAGCAGACGTTGCTGGAACTCGGATACCGAGATGGAGGCACCTATTCCAAAGGCACTGTGGAGAACCAGCTGACGGTACTGGAACCCGGACGGGTACCATAAGGCACCCATGAAAATGTAAGTTGACAGGCCGCAAGCCGTCCGCAGTTACCGAATCACACAGTCCTAAAGTGGGTGCTTGTCCTATTGTCACAACGGAAACAGCCTTTATTTACATATCCCACAGCACACATAGGAATGACCTAAACTGCAGGCACCATAGAGTCGGCTAACCAGAATGCAACACGACAGGACAACTTATTGGAGGCTAATTGATGTTGACACTGCCAGGAAACAGCTGTAGTGCTGTAACCAGGCTGGGCAGGAGTCAGTACCCGTGCCAAGTACTTCCGAGCAACAACTGGCGGTGTTGGAGCCCAGGGATGAGAAGAGAACAGGGTGGAGGCAGCAGGACTTTTTGACGTACACACAGCAGGGGAACAGCTGACATTACTGAACCCCAGTAACACAGGAGCAAGTGTTGACTGTTCTAACAGCACTTCCAGGCAACAACTGGCGGTGTTGGAGCCCTGGGATGAGAAGAGAACAGGGTGGAGGCAGCAGGACTTTTTGACGTACACACAGCAGGGGAACAGCTGACATTACTGAACCCCAGTAACACAGGAGCAAGTGTTGACTGTGCTAACAGCACTTCTAGGCATCAACTGGCGGTGTTGGAGCCCAGGGATGAGAAGAGAACAGGGTGGAGGCAGCATGACTTTTTGACGTACACACAGCAGGGGAACAGCTGACATTACTGAACCCCAGTAACACAGGAGCAAGTGTTGACTGTGCTAACAGCACTTCCAGGCAACAACTGGCGGTGTTGGAGCCCAGGGATGAGAAGAGAACAGGGTGGAGGCAGCAGGACTTTTTGACGTACACACAGCAGGGGAACAGCTGACATTACTGAACCCCAGTAACACAGGAGCAAGTGTTGACTGTGCTAACAGCACTTCCAGGCAACAACTGGCGGTGTTGGAGCCCAGGGATGAGAAGAGAACAGGGTGGAGGCAGCATGACTTTTTGACGTACACACAGCAGGGGAACAGCTGACATTACTGAACCCCAGTAACACAGGAGCAAGTGTTGACTGTGCTAACAGCACTTCTAGGCATCAACTGGCGGTGTTGGAGCCCAGGGATGAGAAGAGAACAGGGTGGAGGCAGCATGACTTTTTGACGTACACACAGCAGGGGAACAGCTGACATTACTGAACCCCAGTAACACAGGAGCAAGTGTTGACTGTGCTAACAGCACTTCCAGGCAACAACTGGCGGTGTTGGAGCCCAGGGATGAGAAGAGAACAGGGTGGAAGCAGCAGGACTTTTTGACGTACACACAGCAGGGGAACAGCTGACATTACTGAACCCCAGTAACACAGGAGCAAGTGTTGACTGTGCTAACAGCACTTCCAGGCAACAACTGGCGGTGTTGGAGCCCAGGGTCAAGCAGGATGTTTAAATACTAGATCAAGTATTTTCCTTGTTACCTGTCAATTTTAAATGTCTATACTTCAAACAAGAGAAAGATAACCTTTACTACCATAAGATGATGATTTCATTTAAAATAATATCTAGATAAATAAAGAATTGACAAACATAAACACATACATTAACATGTTGAACAGCAATGCAAACCACAAAATAAATTAGTTAAGGAATCTGCTATACGGTTGTACATAAAAGCATACAAGTACATATCTGAATCCATTAATGATGGATAAGTAACAGTATGTACACCATTTTTATTGTATAGACAATGAATGTCTGACTTCAAAACATCATCAGCATTACAAGTTATCTGTGACATTAATAAAATGTTACATTTGCTGAATAATGTCACTAAACAGTTTATAAAAATTATACAATTTCCATCATGTAATACTCATAATATGTGGCAATAATCATTTTTATTAACCAACATAACATTTAAAAAGTGCATAGTGCATAGTGAAAATTGCTATTTATGCCTGACTGTGGACTTGCAAGCATGACAACGGATAGATAAGGTATATATAGATCAGACTGCATAGCCACAGATGGTGAATGGCGATGTAATACTGTACCTCAATAAAGTGTGCGTCACTACTACATAATTTTTTTTATATAGCTTTATAAACAGGGTACATGCATGTATGCTTGCGCCTTTGTTTGGACGCACAGACTGCCTTCCTGCTGTGACGCGTTGGGTAGTGAACAGTTTTGTGCAGTGTTCACTGTAGTCTGAGGTTTTCATTTTTGGAGTGCAGATCACGCTCCAGTTAGTTCTTCAACCACTGCTGATTGTAGTCTGCTGAGCGTGTGTCACTGGCACATC
>JARQOD010013495.1:0-15277 GCA_033576555.1 Oophaga sylvatica
CAGGGCTCTGGCTGGGCCAATCAAGAATGGTTACAGAGTTGCTCTGAAGTCTCTCCTTTGTTATTTTAGCTGTGTACTTAGGGTCATTGTCTTGTTGGAAGGTGAACCTTTGGCAGGGCCGGCATCAGCACCCGGCATACCCGGGCAAGTGCCGGGGCCCTGAGCAGGCGGGGCGGCCCACTCGCCGTCGGGCACCCCGGCGCACGTTAGCGGAGGAGAGCGGTGACAGCGCCGCCACTGGCCCCCTCGCTTGTTCAGGGCCCCGGCAGCAGCTGGCACAATACTTACCTCTCCCCGTGCCTCCGCTGCCGCAGCTCCGGGCTCCAGGGGGCGCCTGCGCTTCCTCTCACAGCAGCACCGCTGAATGACATCATCATTCAGCGGCCGGCTGTGGCAGAGAGCGCGCGGATGCCGTACAGGTGAGATGTGAGGTGTGTGTGTGTGTGTCTGTGTGTATCAGTGTGTGTGTATGTAGTGCGGTGCTTTGTGTGTGTATGTGAGAGAGTGCTTGTGTGCTGCAGTGCTGGCTGTGTGATGGTGGTGGGGGGAGGGCAGTGATGATGATGATGATGGGGAGGCATTGATGATAATGGGGAGGCATTGATGATAATGGGGAGGCATTGATGATAATGGGGAGGCAATGATGATGATAGGGAGGCGATGATGATGATGGGGAGACGATGATGATGATGGGCAGGCATTGATGATAATGGGGAGGCAAAGATGATGATAGGGAGACGATGATGATGATGGGCAGGCATTGATGATAATGGGCAGGCATTGATGATGGGGAGGCGATGATGATGATGGGCAGGCATTGATGATAATGGAGAGGCAATGATGATGATGGGGAGGAGATGATGATGGGGAGGTGATGATGATGATGGGGAGGCAATGATGATGATGGGGAGGCAATGATGATGATAATGGGGAGTCTTTCCACAGTGCCCTTTCCTGAGCCGTAACAGTGCAGAATTCAGCACAGCGCAGAGGAGAGCTTCATATTTTGTATGGAGCATTATATGGGGACCAGTATCCTGTATGGAGCATTATATTGGGTCCAGTATTCTGTATGGAACATTATTTTGGGTCCAGTATTCTGTATGGAGCATTATATGGGGGATGGGGGGTGACATTCTGCATGGGGTATTATATGGGTGATGAGGGGGAGACTATGTGGTGCCCATAATATTGTATGGAGGACTGTACTGTCCAGTCTGTACTGTGCACTGCGAGGATTTGGCGGTTTTTGAGCTATTGTACAATTTACAATAGATATCAGTCATGTAATGGAAGAAGTGAAGTGTTTGGCATTGTACTGTACCTATATTTCTCTGCCGTATCTGTGCATCATGAATCGTGGTCTGTGTTAAAGGGCCCACTGAGGTCTTTCGCCCTGGGCCCATAAAAACCTGGATCCGGCCCTGAGCTTTGGCCAAGTCTGAGGTTCAGAGCACTCTGGAAGAGGTTTTCATCCAGGATATCTCTGTACTTGGCCGCATTCATGTTTCCTTCAATTGCAACCAGTCGTCCTGTCCCTACACCTGAAAAACACCCCGATAGCATGATGCTGCCACCACCATGTTTCACTGTTGGGATTGTATTGGGCAGGTGATGAGCAGTGCCTGGTTTTCTCCACACATACCGCTTAGAATTATCACCAAAAAGTTCTATCTTCATCTCATCAGACCAGAGAATCTTATTTCTCATAGTCTGGGAGTCCTTCATGTGTTTTTTAGCAAACTCTACGCGGGCTTTCATATGTCTTGCACTGAGGACAGGCTTCAGTCGGGCCACTCTGCCATAAAGGCCTGACTGGTGGAGGGCTGCAGTGATCGTTGACTTTGTGGAACTTTCTCCCATCTCCCTACTGCATCTGTGGAGCTCAGCCACAGTGATCTTGGGGTTCTTCTTTACCTCTCTCACCAAGGCTCTTCTCCCATGATTGCTCAGTTTGGCTGGACGGCCAGGTCTAGGAAGACTTCTGGTGGTCCCAAACTTCTTCCATTTAAGGATTATGGAGGCCATGTGCTCTTAGGAACCTTGAGTACTGCAGAAATTCTTTTGTAACCTTGGCCAGATCTGTGCCTTGCCACAATTCTGTCTCTGAGCTCCTTGGCCAGTTCCTTTGACCTCATGATTCTCATTTGGTCTGACATGCACTGTGAGCTGTGAGGTCTTATATAGACAGGTGTGTGCCTTTACAAATCAAGTCCTATCAGTTTAATTAAACACAGCTGGACTCCAATGAAGGAGTAGAACCATCTCAAGGAGGATCACAAGGAAATGGACAGCATGTGACTTAAATATGAGTGTCTGAGCAAAGGGTCTGAATACTTATGACCATGTGATATTTCAGTTTTTCTTTTTTAATAAATTTGCAAAAATTTCTACATTTCTGGTTTTTATCAGTCAAGATGGGGTGTAAAGTGTTCATTAATGAAAAAAAAAAAATTTTGAATTTACCAAATGTCTGCAATGAAGCAAAGAGTGAAAATTTTAAAGGTGTCTGAATACTTTCCGTACCCACTGTAAGTCCCACAATTAACAACTGTACTGTATCATATTTGCACGCTATGCAGCAGCACTTTGTATTAAAAAGCACTTTTCTGTACTCTGACCAAATGGGCACATAATACGTAATATGTAATAGGGTCTCCTTAGACTGATTTATGGTATTGCAGCCGCTGATCTGATATTTGAATTTTCTGCACGATCTTTTTTGATTTTAATATTTATTAATAAAGATTAATATTAATTTTATATGGTACTTAGACTCTTTTTTCACAAGGTTTGCAATGTAGTGTAGACTCTGCCTTAGAGACATGGTCAAGATCATCATGTATGTGATCCAGAGCCTGAAAAAATTCCTCAAGCCTCTGTAGTGACTGAATCTCGGACAGGAGAGAAAAAATGCCCAAGGCTTGAGGAGCACCCCAAAGGAGTGAAATTACGATCTCCACTCATTGCTCGTTAGTTCCATAGGAGTATTGACGCAATTTAAAGTAAAGCTTACAGGCCTCCCTGAAAGCAGCCAGCTTGTCATGTTCCCTGTTATGTTTCGGTAACTGAGGAGAAATAGCAAAAAACAGCAAAAGCGGCAATACACCAGAGAGGCTGGAACCTATTGGATTGCAGTAACCTGAACTAACCACACAACTAGAAGTAGCCGTGGAGCGTTCCTACGGTGATCCTAGACGCCTCATCACAGCCTGAGAGATAACTACACCTAAAGGCAAAAAGATGAAAGCTATCTGCCCCGGAGCAGATCCCCAAAGAAAATAGGAAGCCCCCAAACATGTAATGGTGGTTAGACAAGAAGAAAGCACGGACACAGACAGAAAATAGAATGAGCAAACGCTGGGGCCCAATCTGTCTAGACAGAAAAGTACAGGAAAGAATTCTGACTGCAATCCAAAAAAACCCTAACAAAAATACCAACACTTCTGATTGCCAAAAAACCTGAGATCACACAATCTCATCCACCTAAATCAGATCTCTGGTGTAACAAAACGCTATTCAGCAAATAAAAAGTAACAAAGGAGCAAAGCAAAAGTGCAGACAAAAACGGAGCACAATTGCAGCGCCAGACCCCAAAAGGGGACAGGCTGCAGTCCACTGCAAGCAGCAAACCAGCAGAGAAAATCCAACAGAGGGAAAAAAAACAGCAAACGCTTATCTGAAGGAGAGCAGGAAACTAGCAGTGCTTCAAGCAAGACCAGAAGGAACAATTGATAACCGGCAAGGCTGCTGGGAACTCAGGCCACTTATATCCTACCATTCAGCGCCAGCTGAAGGCCATTCAATAATCAGTTCATTACCCTCAGCAACCACCGGAGGGAGCCCCAGCTCTGAAGCCGCCTCCAGCATATTCAGAACAGTTCCCCCAGAGAACCTGTAAGGTAAAGTAATCTTAAGCTCCTACCTGGGCCCAGGGGTTCCTTCCCTGTCCCTAATGCTAGGGGCATCCTAGCTATTCCTGCACCCTGGATTACTTATGATGGTGAAGACGTTGGGGCCATTTACCTTGCTGAACTCCTGAATCAGCCCTCTATCTGTCCCCCTCACCCATTCAAGAAAGTGGGGATTAAGAGTGTATGTATATACACAAACGAGAGAATCAAGGGAGGACATACAGAGATAAATGAAAATACTGATCATACAAAATATGCACTCACAGACAAAAGTGAGGAACTCCGAAGAGAAAGGGAATGTTAACCAAATGGTAGAGTAAGAAGATTTGAAAACAGCCAAAAAGTTCAAGAAACAGTCACAGAACAATACTCCAAACACCTCTACCAACAACCAACCAAAGGAATGTGGCTCACAGGATTCCTCATGGGCGTGTCTTTAGGTAGCTCTTCATAATTATCTTGTGAGCCACACCCACTTGTAAATATGATAAAAATTAGCACTAAATAAAAACACCCATACCTCTGGAACCGTATGGCGGATTTAAATAAGAAAAACAACAGAATACCAAGGGAGCAGCAAGAAGAACTGGGTCAGCAATATACTATTTGCATCCCTTTCCCTTTAATAGTCTAGGGAGAAAAAGAATATGCTGCATTGGGTCCAATAGTCATTATGGTATATAATAATACAACAGTACATAAAAAAACAGCTAGTAAATACCAACAGATATTGTGATGTTGCCACAATGGTCATGGCTGCCAGATAGAGATCATGTCTGCAGCAGTTCTCCACCCTCTGACATGTTACAAATTGTGGAAATAAAAAAAGGCTGGAAGGATGTATGTGGTGAACTAATATAAGACACCCCCGCTGTCCAGATCTCCGCTAGTCTTTGCGATTGCAGTGAGAGCAATTTGAAAATTTCCATTTCCAGCAATTTATTATTATTATTATTATAGATTTTTATAGCGCCATTTATTCCATGGTGCTTTACATGTGAAGAGGGGCAAATATAGACAAGTACAGTAAACATGAGCAATACAAGGCACACACAAGTACAGAAGGAGAGAGGACCCTGCCCGCAAGGGCTCACAGTCTACAGGGATGGGTGAGGATACACTAGGAGAGTGTATTAAAGCCATTGTTAAAATTATGACAATTATGGAAAGTTATGATTCCATGTGAAAGAAAAATCTTCTTTGTTGCCAACCTTTGAGAAAGGTCTGCAGGGAGATTCTAATGAGAGGAATAAAGTGTTGAGCAAAACCTTTTCCTTTTGCCCAACCGTTATATTTAGGGAATATAACCCTCATACTACAGCATCTGATTCACACACATGACCCCCTAACCTAATACAGGCCATATACCAGACCACCTAAATGTAAATATAGTCCCAGCTATCTATACAGAGACCAACCCAGACCACCCCTTATACCAAGCAGGCACAACCTGCCACCCAGGGACCATATGCAGAGCCAATGCCATTCTGTGCGGCCCCTAACCATATGGACACAAAAATGCTTGTCTGATAAGTTAACTCCACTCTTCAACATTGATATTGCAACACTAAGATGGAAAACTTGCTTAATTCTGGAAATCATAAGATGGAGACAAGTTACTGATCTGCAAACGATGGAGAAATGTAAATAAGATTTTCATAATAATAATAATAATAATAATCTTTATTTATATAGCGCCAACATATTCCGCAGCGCTTTACAGTTTAACAGTTTCAAAACACAAGTCATAGGTAACAACGTTAACAATACAATAATTAAAGCAAAATAAGCCGACCCTGCTCGTGAGAGCTTACAATCTACAATGAGGTGGGGGAGATACAAAGTACAGGTGTGTATATACAATGGTGCATTTACAATGATGGTCCAGCCATCTTGAGGGAGTGAGGGATGGATGGAGATAGTGAATGGGCTACACACACACACTTAAACATAGAACTACTTTGGTTAGTGAATGTGATAGGCCACTCTGAACAAATGTGTTTTGAGGGAGCTCCTGAAACCATGCAAATTGTGGATAGTCCTAATTTCTTGGGGTAGAGCATTCCAGAGGATTGGCGCAGCGCGGGAGAAGTCTTGGAGTCGGGAGTGGGAGGTACGGATTAGTGCAGAGGTTAGTCGAAAGTCGTTTGCAGAGCGCAGCAGTCGGTTAGGCCGATAGATAGAAATGAGGGAGGAGATGTAGGGGGGTGCTGCACTGTGGAGAGCTTTGTGGGTGAGAACCAGTACTTTGAATTGGATCCTATAATGAATGGGCAGCCAGTGTAAGGACTGGCGAAGAGCGGACGCGTCCGAGTACCGATTAGCCAGATGGATGACCCTGGCTGCTGCATTAAGGATGGACTGGAGAGGGGATAGTCGAGTAATGGGGAGGCCAAGTAATAGAGCGTTGCAGTAGTCCAGGCGGGAGTGGATTAATGCTACAGTGAGGGTTTTTGTTGTTTCCATGGTGAGAAAAGGGCGGATTCTAGAGATGTTCTTTAGGTGTAGACGGCAAGAGCGGGCAAGAGATTGTATATGGGAGGTGAAGAAGAGATTGGTGTCAAACATAACTCCCAGACAGAAAGCCTGCTGCCGGGGTGTTATTATGGTGCCGCCCACAGAGAGGGAAATGTCAGATTTAGGGAGGTTAGTAGACGGCGGGAGCAGAAGGAGTTCAGTCTTGGAGAGGTTAAGTTTCAGATAGAGAGCGGACATGATGTTGGAGACTGCGGACAGACAGTCGGTGGTGTTCTGTAGAACAGCGGGGGTAAGGTCGGGGTGTTGTGAATGGGTTTGAGATGAGTTCTGAGCAGAGGCTCCCTCTGGTGGTTACAAGCGGTACTAGTGAAGATTGTGAGGACTGGGAATCAGGTGTTACTGACTGGTCTTATATAAGGGAGTCATTTTCCCATCAGGGTTGCCGGTGATCAATTGTTCTGGTCTTAATCCTTCATTCCAGTTTCCCTTGTAGCCTGCTGTGTCGTGTCTGCATCTCCTGCTACCAGATAAGAATTTTTCTTCTTTTGTGTTGTTGCTATATTTTTGCATTTTGTCCTGCACTTCTTTGGGGGCCTTCTGGGTCCCCTCCGGGGGCTTCTGCCTTCTCAGTTTAGTTCAGCCACTGAGTTTTGTTCTTTTGCTTTTTCCAGTTTTTTCAGTGGCTGCTGTTTTGATTTTGGTTACACCAGAGAGCTAATTTAGGTGGTAGAGGTCGTGTGATCTCAGGTGATTTTGAAATTAGTAGAGTTGGTGTTTTTCAGGGTTTTCTGGGATTGCAGTAAGTACCCTTCCTGTCCTTTTCTATTTAGATAGTTTGGGCCCCAGCGTTTGCTCATTCTATTTTCTTTCTGTGTCAGTATTTCCTCTTGTCTAACCGCCATTACATGTTTGGGGGCTTTCTATTATCTTTGGGGTTCTGCTCCGGGGCAGATAGCTTTCCTATTTCTATCTTTAGGTGTAGTTAGTTTCTCAGGCTGTGACGAGGCGTCTAGGACCAACGAGGAACGCTCCACGGCTGCCTCTAGTTGTGGTGGTTAGTCAGGGTACTGCAATCCCATAGATTCCAACTGCTCTGGTGTATTGCCTTTTTTTACCTGCACTCCTCAGCTACCGAAACATAACAGTATCACCGGCCCAAAATTGAAAATTGTATGGTACTCACAGAAGGGAAAAAATATTGTGATAGAAAAAAGGTTGTCAGAGTTGTCAGAGATATTTTTCTGTTTGTTGCATTTTTTTTTTTTTTTTCCCTCTGTATCTCTGGGTGCTGGGGAGGATCTTTTCTCCCAATGGAGTTTGCACAGTTGTCTGGCCGTGTGGATCAGCTTGCCGCTGAGGTTCGGAGTATTGCTATCTATCTTGCTGGGTTGCCTGTTGTGGAACCTAGGATCCCCATGCCAGATTTGTTTTTAGGGGATCGAGCTAAGTTTCAGAATTTCAAAAATAATTGTAAATTGTTTTTTGCCTTAAAATCTAAGTCCTCAGGAAACGCAGCGCAGCAGGTTCAAATTATCATCTCTCTCCTGCGCGGCGATCCTCAGGATTGGGCTTTTTCCCTGATACCTGGGGATCCTGTTTTGAGTGATGTTGATGCGTTTTTTCAGGCTTTGGGGTTATTGTACGATGAGCCTAATGTCACTGATCAAGCTGAAAAAGCCTTGTTGGCATTAAATCAGGGGCTTGATGACGCTGAGTTATACTGTCAGAGATTCCGTAGGTGGGCAGTCCTGACCAAATGGAATGACGACGCTTTGGCGGCCCTTTTCCGGAAGGGTCTGTCGGATAATGTAAAGGATGTTATGGTGGGATTCCCTGTCTCCTCTGGTCTCAATGATTCTATGTCATTAGCGATTCAAATTGACAGACGTTTGCGTGAGCGGAGAAGTATGCGTGGAGTGGTGTTGCCTTGTGAACCAGCTTCTGAACCCATGCAGTGTGATAGAGTGGTGTCTGGGGCACAGCGTCATGAGTTTCGAAAGCGCAATGGGTTATGTTTCTACTGTGGTGATGCCTCTCATGCTATTTCAGTCTGCCCTAAGCGGGGAAAACGTTTTGCACGCTCAGTTGTCTTGGGTAGTGTTCAGACTAAGTTTTTATTAACTGTCACTCTGATATGCTCTCTGTCCTCATTTTCTGCTCAGGCTTTCGTTGATTCTGGAGCAGCTATTAACCTGATGGATTATGATTTTGCTAAACGTTGTGGGTTTCCCTTGATACCCCTACAGAAGTCTATTCCCCTACTGGGGATCGATTCTACCCCTTTGGCTGAGAATAAACCCCAGTTTTCTACTCAGGTGATAATGAGGGTTGAACCTGATCACCAGGAGTGCTGCAAATTTTTGGTTCTATATAATCTGCATGACATTATCGTGCTGGGTTTCCCTTGGTTACAGTCTCATAATCCTGTTTTGGATTGGAAATCTGTGTCTGTAACCAGTTGGGGCTGCCAATGTGTTAATACCAACACTCCTGTTTTTTCTGCCTCCCCCCAAGCTCAGGATGTTCCTGACTTTTTGTTTGATTTTTCTGATGTGTTTAGCGAAAGTAAATCTGCATCCTTACCTCCCCATAGGAGCTATGACTGCGCTATTGAATTAGTGCCGGGTAGTAAATTCCCTAAAGGTCGCCTTTTTAACTTGTCTGTACCTGAACATGACGCTATGCGGTCTTATATCAAGGAATCATTGGAGAAGGGTCATATCAGACCATCCTCTTCACCCTTAGGTGCCGGTTTTTTCTTTGTGGCCAAAAAAGATGGTTCATTAAGGCCGTGTATTGATTATCGTCTCTTGAACAATATTACTGTGAAATATCAATACCCGTTACCCTTGATTTCTGACCTGTTTTCCAGGGTGAAAAATGCTACTTGGTTTACCAAGCTTGACCTCAGGGGGGCGTATAACCTTATTCGCATTAAGCACGGGGATGAATGGAAGACGGCATTCAATACCCCTGAAGGGCATTTTGAGTACCTAGTGATGCCCTTTGGGCTCACTAATGCCCCTTCCGTCTTCCAGTCCTTCATGAATGACATTTTCAGGGATTTTGTGGACAAATTTCTGATTGTTTATTTGGATGATATCTTGATTTTTCTAATGACTGGGACTCTCATGTGAAACATGTTCGGACTGTGTTCCAGATTTTGAGGGATAATGCTCTGTATGTGAAGGGATCAAAGTGTCTTTTTGGCGTACAGAAGATCTCATTTCTGGGATTCATTTTGTCCCCATCTGTTATTGAAATGGACCCGGTCAAGGTTCAGGCCATCTGTGATTGGGTCCAACCTACTTCATTAAAGGCTCTTCAGAGATTTTTGGGTTTTGCCAATTTTTATCGTAAATTTATTGGTAATTCTCGGTTATTGTTAAACCATTAACTGATTTGACCAGAAAGGGTTCTGATGTGGTGAATTGGCCTCCTGAGGCAGTCTCTGCATTCCAGGAACTTAAGCAGAGATTCACTTCTGCTCCTGTTCTACGGCAGCCTGATGTTTCTCTGCCATTTCAGGTGGAGGTTGATGCCTCTGAAATTGGGGCAGGTGCCGTTTTGTCCCAAAAAGATCCAGAGACCTCTAAAAGTAACCCTTGTGCCTTTTTCTCTCGAAAATTTTCTCCTACTGAACGTAATTATGACGTGGGTAATCGGGAGTTATTGGCCATGAAGTGGGCTTTTGAAGAGTGGAGACATTGGCTGGAGGGAGCCAAACATCAGGTGGTGGTCCTTACGGACCATAAGAATCTGGTCTATCTGGAATCTGCCAAGCGACTCAATCCTAGACAGGCCAGGTGGGCCTTGTTTTTCACACGTTTTAATTTTGTGGTTTCCTTTCTTCCTGGCACTAAGAATGTTAAGGCGGATGCCCTCTCGAGGAGTTTCCTTGCGGACTCTCCTGAGTTATCTGATCCTTCTGTTATTTTGAAAGAGGGTGTAGTTCTTTCCGCCATCTCGCCCAATTTGAGACTTGCTCTGGAGGGGTGTCAGGAGGATAGGCCCGAGCGCTGCCCTGTTGGAAAATTGTTTGTCCCGGACCAATGGAAAAAGAGTGTGATGTCTGAGATTCATTGTTCCGCATTGGCTGGGCATCCCGGAATTTTTGGTACCAGAGACTTGGTTAGTCGGTCCTTTTGGTGGCCTACCTTGTCTCGCGATGTCAGGGAATTTGTGCAGTCCTGCGGGACTTGCTCTCGCTCCAAGCCTTGCTCTCGCTCTAGTGGTTTGTTGATGCCATTGCCTGTGCCCAAGAGACCATGGACCCATATCTCTATGGATTTCATTTCCGATCTTCCTGTTTCTCAGAGAATGACCACCATCTGGGTAATTTGTGATAGGTTTTCCAAAATGATACATCTTGTGCCATTACCTAAGTTGCCTTCCTCCTCTGAATTGGTGCCGTTGTTTCTTCAGCACGTGGTTCGTTTACACGGCATTCCTGAGAACATTGTGTCTGACAGAGGAGTCCAGTTTGTTTCCAGATTTTGGAGGACTTTTTGTTCTAAACTGGGTGTTCAATTGTCTTTCTCCTCGCATTTCATCCTCAGACCAATGGTCAAACTGAGAGAACAAACCAGACATTAGAGACTTATCTAAGATGCTTTGTGTCTGCTGATCAGGATGACTGGGTCTCTTTTTTGCCTTTGGCTGAGTTTGCTCTTAATAATAGGGCTAGCTCTGCCACTTTGATGTCTCCGTTTTTCTGTAATTCTGGTTTTCACCCTCGATTTTCTTCAGGACAGACGGAAGCTTCTGTCTGTCCAGGTGTTGACTCTGTTGTTGAGCGTATGCAACAGATTTGGGACCAGGTAGTGGAGAGGTTGTCCCTCTCTCAGGAGAAGGCCCAGCGGTTTGCTAACCGGCATAGGACTGATGGTCCTCGGTTTAAAGTGGGGGACTTGGTCTGGTTGTCCTCAAAGAATATTCCTATGAGAGTAGCATCTCCTAAATTTAAGCCTAGGTTCATTGGACCTTATAAGATCATGGAGATTATTAATCCTGTTTCTTTTCGTTTGCTTCTTCCAGGGACATTTAAGATCCATAACGTGTTCCACAAGTCCTTGTTGAAGAGGTTTGTTGAGCCAGTGGTTCCTGCTACTGTGCCTCCTGACCCTGTTTTGGTTGAGGGCAATCTGGAGTATGTGGTTGAGAAAATATTAGATTCTCGTTTTTCTAGACGAAGACTCCAGTATTTGGTTAAATGGAGAGGTTATGGTCAGGAAGACAATTCTTGGGTGTTTGCTTCGGACATCCATGCTAGGAGACTTATCCGTGCGTATCATAGAACTCATCCTGACCGACCTGGTTGCTCAAATGAGGGTTCGGTGACCCCTCCTCAAGGGGGGGGTACTGTTGTGAATGGGTTTGAGATGAGTTCTGAGCAGAGGCTCCCTCTGGTGGTTACAAGCGGTACTAGTGAAGATTGTGAGGACTGGGAATCAGGTGTTACTGACTGGTCTTATATAAGGGAGTCATTTTCCCATCAGGGTTGCCGGTGATCAATTGTTCTGGTCTTAATCCTTCATTCCAGTTTCCCTTGTAGCCTGCTGTGTCGTGTCTGCATCTCCTGCTACCAGATAAGAATTTTTCTTCTTTTGTGTTGTTGCTATATTTTTGCATTTTGTCCTGCACTTCTTTGGGGGCCTTCTGGGTCCCCTCCGGGGGCTTCTGCCTTCTCAGTTTAGTTCAGCCACTGAGTTTTGTTCTTTTGCTTTTTCCAGTTTTTTCAGTGGCTGCTGTTTTGATTTTGGTTACACCAGAGAGCTAATTTAGGTGGTAGAGGTCGTGTGATCTCAGGTGATTTTGAAATTAGTAGAGTTGGTGTTTTTCAGGGTTTTCTGGGATTGCAGTAAGTACCCTTCCTGTCCTTTTCTATTTAGATAGTTTGGGCCCCAGCGTTTGCTCATTCTATTTTCTTTCTGTGTCAGTATTTCCTCTTGTCTAACCGCCATTACATGTTTGGGGGCTTTCTATTATCTTTGGGGTTCTGCTCCGGGGCAGATAGCTTTCCTATTTCTATCTTTAGGTGTAGTTAGTTTCTCAGGCTGTGACGAGGCGTCTAGGACCAACGTAGGAACGCTCCACGGCTGCCTCTAGTTGTGGTGGTTAGTCAGGGTACTGCAATCCCATAGATTCCAACTGCTCTGGTGTATTGCCTTTTTTACCTGCACTCCTCAGCTACCGAAACATAACATCGGGGGATGACGTGTATAGTTGTGTGTCATCCCGGTTTATTCAGTATGGTGTTATGATTTGGTAGCTGAGGAGTGCAGGTAAAAAGGCAATACACCAGAGCAGTTGGAATCTATGAGATTGCAGTACCCTGACTAACCACCACAACTAGAGGCAGCCGTGGAGCGTTCCTACGTTGGTCCTAGACGCCTCGTCACAGCCTGAGAAACTAACTGCACCTAAAGATAGAAATAGGAAAGCTATCTGCCCCGGAGCAGAACCCCAAAGATAATAGAAAGCCCCCAAACATGTAATGGCGGTTAGACAAGAAGAAATACTGACACAGAAAGAAAATAGTATGAGCAAACGCTGGGGCCCAAACTAACTAAATAGAAAAGGATAGGAAGGGTACTTACTGCAATCCCAGAAAACCCTGAAAAGCACCAACTCTACTAATTTCAAAAACACCTGAGATCACACGACCTCTACCACCTAAATTAGTTCTCTGGTGTAACAAAATCAAAACAGCAGCCACTGAAAAAACTGTAAAAAGCAAAAGTACAAACATCAGTGGCTGAACTAAACTGAGAGGGCAAAAGCCCCCGGAGGGGACCCAGAAGGCCCCCACAGAAGTGCAGGACAAAATGCAAAAATCTAGCACAAAAACAAAAAGAAGAAAATGTCTTATCTGATAGCAGGAGATGCAGACACGACACAGCAGGCTACAAGGGAAACAGGATTCAAGGATTGAGACCAGAACAATTGATCACCGGCAACCCTGATGGGAAGGTGACTCCCTTATATAAGACCAGTCAGTAACACCTGATTCCCAATCCTCACAATCTTCACTGGACAGACCAGCACCGCTTGTAACCACCAGAGGAAGCCTCTGCTCAGAACTCATCTCAAACCCATTCACAACAGTACCCCCCCTTGAGGAGGGGTCACCGAACCCTCATTTGAGCAACCAGGTCGGTCAGGATGAGTTCTATGATACGCACGGATAAGTCTCCTAGCATGGATGTCCGAAGCAAACACCCAAGAATTGTCTTCCTGACCATAACCTCTCCATTTAACCAAATACTGGAGTTTCCGTCTAGAAAAACGAGAATCTAATATTTTCTCAACCACATACTCCAGATTGCCCTCAACCAAAACAGAGTCAGGAGGCACAGCAGCAGGAACCACTGGCTCAACAAACCTCTTCAACAAGGACTTGTGGAACACGTTATGGATCTTAAATGTCCCTGGAAGAAGCAAACGAAAAGAAACAGGATTAATAATCTCCATGATCTTATAAGGTCCAATGAACCTAGGCTTAAATTTAGGAGATGCTACTCTCATAGGAATATTTTTTGAGGACAACCAGACCAAGTCCCCTACTTTAAACCGAGGACCATCAGTCCTATGCCGGTTAGCAAACCGCTGGGCCTTCTCCTGAGAGAGGGACAACCTCTCCACTACCTGGTCCCAAATCTGTTGCATACGCTCCACAACAGAGTCAACACCTGGACAGACAGAAGCCTCCGTCTGTCCTGAAGAAAATCGAGGGTGAAACCCCGAATTACAGAAAAACGGAGACATCAAAGTGGCAGAGCTAGCCCTATTATTAAGAGCAAACTCAGCCAAAGGCAAAAAAGAGACCCAGTCATCCTGATCAGCAGACACAAAGCATCTTAGATAAGTCTCCAATGTCTGGTTTGTTCTCTCAGTTTGACCATTGGTCTGAGGATGAAATGCCGAGGAGAAAGACAATTGAACACCCAGTTTAGAACAAAAAGTCCTCCAAAATCTGGAAACAAACTGGACTCCTCTGTCAGACACAATGTTCTCAGGAATGCCGTGTAAACGAACCACGTGCTGAAGGAACAACGGCACCAATTCAGAGGAGGAAGGCAACTTAGGTAATGGCACAAGATGTATCATTTTGGAAAACCTATCACAAATTACCCAGATGGTGGTCATTCTCTGAGAAACAGGAAGGTCGGAAATGAAATCCATAGAGATATGGGTCCATGGTCTCTTGGGCACAGGCAATGGCATCAACAAACCACTAGAGCGAGAGCAAGGCTTGGAGCGAGAGCAAGTCCCGCAGGACTGCACAAATTCCCTGACATCACGAGACAAGGTAGGCCACCAAAAGGACCGACTAACCAAGTCTCTGGTACCAAAAATTCCGGGATGCCCAGCCAATGCAGAACAATGAATCTCAGACATCACACTCTTTTTCCACTGGTCCTTGACAAACAATTTTCCAACAGGGCAGCACTCGGGCCTATCCTCCTGACACCCCTCCAGAGCAAGTCTCAAATTGGGCGAGATGGCGGAAAGAACTACACCCTCTTTCAAAATAACAGAAGGATCAGATAACTCAGGAGAGTCCGCAAGGAAACTCCTCGAGAGGGCATCCGCCTTAACATTCTTAGTGCCAGGAAGAAAGGAAACCACAAAATTAAAACGTGTGAAAAACAAGGCCCACCTGGCCTGTCTAGGATTGAGTCGCTTGGCAGATTCCAGATAGACCAGATTCTTATGGTCCGTAAGGACCACCACCTGATGTTTGGCTCCCTCCAGCCAATGTCTCCACTCTTCAAAAGCCCACTTCATGGCCAATAACTCCCGATTACCCACGTCATAATTACGTTCAGTAGGAGAAAATTTTCGAGAGAAAAAGGCACAAGGGTTACTTTTAGAGGTCACTG
>JARQOD010013496.1:0-15269 GCA_033576555.1 Oophaga sylvatica
TTTTTTCTGCAGATTTTTGTAAAAAACAAAGTCCTAGTAAAATTACTATAAATTATTTCCCAAGATAAGTAAAAATTTTGTGATTTGAAACACGCACCACGGTTTCGTTGGACAAAAAAAAAAAGCACAGAGGGATGAGTTTTCATAAACCCCTCCATTTGGTTAACGAAGGCCAGTTCACATTTCAGTTTTTATCGTATTTGAAGCAAAACCCCAGGCTGGAAAACAAAAGGGGGGAAAAGTAAATAGAAAAGTCACCAATTCTGTATTTTGACCCCCTCCCGGTTTTGGTACAAATACTGGGTAAAAGACTACCAATAAAATAGTGGAATGGGCCTTGGGGTGCGGTTTTTTTAACCCAGCAAAAAAAGCAGCATAAAAAATTGTGGAACAAGCCTTAAAGTTGTGGTCTGTTTTTGTGGAAACTATATTTGGCAATGTTCCTTTGATAAATGTAATTTTTCACGTCTTTTTGGAAAAATCTCACCTTTTGTCTCATTTCATTTTTTCGGGGTTTAAATACGTTTATGCTTACACATTTTTGCTCCCCGGAAAACATTTTTTAGACAAGGGGCACAGGATTTTTTCATCTTTTAGTGCAGCAGCTAAGGGGCACTTTTAGGCACACATCGCGGGCGCCTCATCCAACACGCACAGAGCGGAGCAAGGTGGGGCCAAATATGGTGTGACCGTTAAAATGTGGGGGACTGGGGAAACTAAAATGGGGGGGGAAAATTTTGGCACATAGTGGGGGATTAACAAGTGGGGCCCGGTTGGGGGCCTCATACTGCGGGGAATGTCATTCTGGGGGGGGCCATACTATCGGGGGGGCCACAACTTTGGGGGGGACTGTGGTAATTTCAAAAAAGGGGGGTCCAAACACTTGTATGTGGGGGGGGCTTTTGGGGCCTTCAAACTTGTGAGGTTTTTCATTGGTAAAACCAAAAACATGTGGGGACGAGGGCCCCAAAAAGTTGGGGGTCCCCCTTTTTGGCCTAATAATGTGGGGAACTTAAAAACATTAGATTTTTGGGGAATGACGGGGGGGCATCTTACTTTTTTGGGGTCAGGGGAAAATTATAATGGATGTTAGAATTGAGCAACATCTACATTGGGGGGCCCCGGGGGTTATCACACGTGCATTTGAGTATTGTGGAGAATTCACTGTGGGGATATTGTACAGCTGTCAGGGGGTCATATTTACCATAATTTTTAAGGGGGTTTTTTAAGGGTGTATTAGTGAGTGAGAGCACTAAAGGGTTATTGGGGCAAACCCTTGGAAAGCGAAATAAGCCCCTCCTGTTTTAAATGTTGTGGCCAAAATTTTTTTGGGGGGGGGAAAAGGGCCTGATTGGACTTTTGCTTGGTAACACATGATTTCTATGAGCCCTGACTTTCATGAAAAAGAGATCTTTATTTTCGGAGCGGGGGTGCGGGAAAAAAAAGGAAAAACCCAGAGCTTTTTGGAAAATAATTGCATACCCTACTAACCACCACAACAGGCAGCCGGGGAGCGTTCCTACTTGGTCCTAGACGCCCGTCACAGCCTGAGAAAAAACTACCCCAAAAAGATAAAATAGGAAAGCATCCCCCCCGGACAGAACCCCAAGATAATAGAAAGGCCCCCCAAACATGTAATGGCGGTTAGACAAGAGGAAAACTGACACAGAAAGAAAAAGTATGAGAAAACCCGGGGGGGCCCCCAAACTATCAAAAAAAAAGGGGCGGGGGGACTTACGCAATCCCAAAACCTGAAAAACACCCAATTCAATTCAAAATCCCTGAACACAGACCCCCCACCAAAATTTTTTCTCTGGTGTAAGAAAATAAAACAGCACCACTGAAAAGCTGGAAAAAGCAAAAGCCCAAAACTCGTGGGGGGAACTAAACGGGAAAAAGAAAAAGCCCCCGGGGGGGGGCCCAAAAGGCCCCCCCAAAGAAGTGCAGGACAAATGAAATTTTTTTAAGCAAAAAACACAAAATAAGAAATTGTCTTATCTATAAGCAGGAGATGCAGCCAGACACAGCAGGCTAAAGGGGGAAAATGGAAAGAAGGGTTTTTAGACCAGAACAATTAAAAAAACCCGGGAACCCTGATGGGAAAAAAGACTCCCTTTTACAAGACCAACCCCAACCCCCTTTTTTCCCCCGCCCCCCAAACCCCCCCCTATACCGCTTGAAAAACCCCCAAGGGGCCTCTGCTCAAATTTATCTAAAAAACCCTTTTACAAAATTTCCCCCCCCCTTGGGGGGGGGGGTCACCAACCCTCATTTACAACCAGGGGGGCCCCGGGGATTCTATGATACGCACGGGAAAAATCCCAAACATGGAGCCCCAAGAAAAAAAACCCCAAAATTTTTCCCTTTCCCGACCAAAACCTCCCCCTTTAACCAAAAAAGGGGGTCTTCGTTAAAAAAACCCAAAATCCAAAATTTTTTTTCAACCCCTACCCAGTTGGGGCCCCCAACCAAAAAAAGGGGTAAAGGGGGAAAAGACCGGAACCCCCTGGCTCAAAAAAAATCTTCAACAAGGACTTGTGGAACACGTTTGGGGGTCTTAAATGCCCCCCGGAAAAGCAAACGAAAAGAAAAAGGTTTTTTTTCCCCATGATCTTTAAGGTCCAAAAAAACCTGGCTTAAATTTTTGGGGAACTACTCTCCCCAGGAATTTTTCTTTGAGGACAACCAGACCAAGTCCCCCCTTTAAAAAACCGGGGGGGCCCCCCGCCCAAAACCGGTTTTTCAAACCGCTGGGCCTTCCCCCGGAGAGGGGGGCCCCCAACCTTCCCTTCCTGGTTTTAAATCGCTGCATACGTCAAAACAGAGTCAACACCCCGGGCAGACGAACCTCCCTTCTGTCCTAAGAAAATCGAGGGTTTTAAAACCCCGAAAATTCAAAAAAGGGAAAAAATCAAAGTGGCAGAGGACCCCCATTTTTAAGGAAACTCAGCCAAAACAAAAAAGGAACCGTCATCCCCGTCAGAACACAAAACTCTTAAATAATCTCCATTCTTTTGTTCCTTTTGACCCTTGGTTGAGATAAATGCCGAGGAGAAAGCTTGAACCCCATTTAAAACAAAAAGTCCCCAAAACGAAACAAACGGACCCCTTTCGACAAAATGTTTCGGAATCCGGGGGGGGAAACGAACCACTTAAGGAAAAAACGGAAAAACCCAAATTAAAGGGGGAAGGGCAATTTGGTAAGGGGACAAGATGTATTTTTTAAAAACCCCATCACAAATTACCCCGATGGGGTCATTCTTGAGAAAAGAAGATCGGAAAGAAACCTAGAGATATGGGTCCAGGGTTTTTGGGCCAGGAAAAAGGGATCAACAAACCACTAGAGCGAAGAAGGTTTTTACAGGAAGTCCCGCGGACTGCACAAATTCCCCGACATGCGAGAAAGGTAGGCCACCAAAAGGACCGTAAAAGTCTCTGACCAAAATTCCGGGGCCACCCCAAAGCGGAACAATGAATCTCAGACATACACTTTTTCCCCATTGGGGGGGACAAACAATTTTCCAACAGGGGCGCTCGGGCCTACCTCTGACACCCTCCAGAGCAAGTCTCAATTGGGGAGGGGGGCGGAAAGAACTACACCCTCCTTCAAAAAAGAGGGATCAGATAGCTCGAAGTCCCCAAGAAATCCCGGGGGGGCATCCGCCTTAAATTTTAGTGCCAGGAAAAGGAAACCCAAAATTAAAACGGGTAAAAAAAAGGGGGCCCCCCGGGGGCCGTCTAGGATTGAGTCGTTTGGGGCAATTCCAGATAGACCAGATTCTTAGGTCCGTAAGGACCAACCTGATGTTTGGCTCCCTCCAGCCAATGTCTCCACTCTTCAAAAGCCCCCTTCATGGCCAATAACTCCCATTACCCACGTCATAATTTACGTTCATAGGAAAATTTCGAGAGAAAAAGGCAAAAGGTTACTTTTAAGGTTTTGGGAAATTTTTTGGGACAAAAGGCACCTGCCCAATTTAAAGAGGATAAACCTCCACCTGAAATGGCAGGAAACACAGGCTGCCGTAGAACAGGAGCAGAATGAATCTCTGCTTAAGTTCCTGAAAGCAGAACTGCCTCAGGGGCCAATTCACCACATCAAACCCCTTTTTGTCAAATCAGTTAATGGTTTAACAATAACCGAGAAATTACCAATAAATTTACGATAAAAATTGGCAAAACCCCAAAAATCTCTGAAGAGCCTTTAATGAAGTAGGTTGGACCCAATCACAGATGGCCTGAACCTTGACCGGGTCCTTTCAATAACAATGGGGACAAAATGAATCCCAGAAATGAGATCTTCTGTACGCCAAAAGACACTTTGTCCCTTCACTACAGAGCATTCTCTCTCAAAATCTGGAAACAGTTGAACATTTTTTCACATGAGAGTCCCATCATTAGAAAAAATCAAGAATCATCCAAATAAACAATAGAAATTGTCCAAAAATCCCTGAAAATGTCTTCATGAAGGATGGAAGACGGAAGAGCATTAGTGAGCCCAAAGGGCATCACAAGGTACTAAAAAAATGCCCTTCAGGGGTTTTTAAATGCCGTTTCCATTCACCCCCGTGCTTAATGCAATAAGGTTTACGCCCCCCTGAGGGCAAGCTTGTAAACCAAGTAGCGTTTTTCCCCTGGAAAAACAGGTCAGAAATCAAGGGAACGGGTATTGATATTTCACAGTAATATTGTTCAAGAGAATAATCAATACACGGCCTTAATGAACCTTTTTTTGGCCCAAGAAAAAACCGGCACCTAAGGGTGAAAGGGGTGGTCGGGTATGACCCTTCCCCCAATGATTCCTTGATATAAACCGCATAGGTCATGTTCAGGTACAGACAAGTTAAAAAGGCGCCTTTAGGGAATTTACTATGGCACTAATTCAAAAGCGCAGTCATAGCCCTATGGGGGGGTAAGGATGCAGTTTACTTTCGCTAAAAAACAGAAAAATCAAACAAAAAGCAGGAACATCCTCAGCCTTTGGGGGGAGGCAGAAAAAAAAGAGGTTGGTATTAAAACATTGGCAGCCCCAACTGGTTACAGACACAGATTTCCAATCCAAAACAGGATTATGGAAGTAACCAAGGTAAACCCACACTATAATGCATGCAGATTATATAGAACCAAAAATTTGCAGCACTCCTGGGATCAGGTTCAACCCTCATTATCACCTGAGTAAAAACTGGGGTTTATTCCAGCCAAAGGGGGAGAATCGATCCCCGTAAAGGAAAGACTTCTTAGGGGGGACAAGGAAATTCCACAACTTAGCAAAAATCAAAACCACAGGTTAATGCTGCTCCAGAATCAACGAAAGCCTGAGCAGAAAATGAGGACAGAGAGATATAGAGTGACGTTAATAAAAACTTAGTCTGAACACTACCCAAACAACTGAGCGTGCAAAATGTCTTTTCCCCCCCTTAGGGCAGACTGAAATAGCATGGAGGAAACCCACAGTAGAAACAAAACCCATTGCGCTTTTTGAAACCATACGCTGTGCCCCAGACACCACTCCATCACACTGCAGGGCTCGCAGCTGGTCACAAAAGGGGAACACCACTCCACGTACTTCTCCCTCACGCAAACGTCTGTCAATTTGAATCGTAATGAAAGAATCATTGAGACCAGAGGGGACAGGGAATCCCCCATAACATCCTTTAAATTATCCGACAGACCTTCCGAAAAGGGCCGCCAAAGCGTCGTCTTCCTTTGGCAGGACTGCCCACCTACGGAATCTCTGACAGTATAACTCAGCGTCATCAAGCCCCTGATTTAATGCCAACAAGGTTTTTTTCAGCTTGATCGTGCATTAGGCTCATGTACAATAACCCCAAGCCTGAAAAAAGCATCAAATCACTCAAAACAGGACCCCCAGGATCAGGGAAAAACCCCCAATCCTGAGGACGCCGCGCAGGAGAGAGATGTAATTTGAACCTGCTGCGCTGCGTTTCCTGAGGACTTAGATTTTAAGGCAAGAAAAAATTTTACAATTTTTTTTGAAATTCGAAATTTTCTCGATCCCCTAAAAACAAATCTGGCAGGGGATCCTAGGTTCCACAACAGGCAACCCAGCAAGTAGATAGCAATACCCAAACCTCAGTGGCAAGCGTCCACACGGCCAGACAACTGTGCAAACTCCTTTGGGGAGAAAAGATCCCCCCAAAACCCAGAGATCAGAGGAAAAAAAAAAAAAAAAAAAATGCAACAAACAGAAAAATACCCTTGCCCAACTTTTCTTCTTCAAAAATTTTTTTTCCCTTTGTGATACCATTACAATTTTTAGGCCGGGATACTGTTATTTTGTTAGCTGGGGGAGTGCAGGTAAAAAAGGCAATACACCGAGCAGTTGGAACTATGAGATTGAGTACCCTGACTAACACCCCCACACTAGAGGCAGCCGTGGAGCGTTCCTCGTTGGTCCTAGACCCCGTCACAGCCTGAGAAACTAACTACACCTAAAGATAAAAATAGGAAAGCTATCTCCCCCCGGAGCAGAACCCCAAAATAATAGAAAGCCAAATAGAAAGGACAGGAAGGGTACTTACTGCAATCCCAAAAAAACCCTAAAAACACCAACTTATAATTTAAAAATTCACCTGAGATCACACGACCTTTCTACCACCTAAATTAGTTTCTTTGGTGTAAGAAAATCAAAACAGCAGCCATGAAAAAGCTGGAAAAAAGCAAAAAGTACAAAACTCAGTGGTGAACTAAACTGAAAGAGCAAAAACCCCCGGAGGGGACCCCTGAAGGCCCCCAAAGAAGTGCAGGACAAATGCAAAAAATAGCACAAACACAAAATAAGAAATGTCTTATCTGATAGCAGGAATCAACACGACCAGCAGGCTACAAGGGAAAACGGGAAAGAAGGATCAACCAGAACAATTGATCCCGGAAACCCCTGAGGGGAAAATGACCCCCTTTAAATACAAGACCAATCAGTAACACCTGATTCCCAGCCCCCCACAATCCTCACTGACCGCTTGTAACCCCCAAAGGGGGAGCCTCTGCTCAAAAAAATCATCTCAAACCCATTCACAACAGAGATCCTCGATGACCCGAGGTGATTGATAGACGCAGTCATGACAATCTAGTACGGGTATATCCTGCCTATTGCAGCGAATCTGATCACAGTTCTTTTTAATGCTGGCCTTTTTTTGTCCCGTATGTCGCCTGTTGTAAAAACCTGGCAGCAGAAATTAGAAGCTGAGAAACAAACTTAAATGAAAGGGGAAAAAATAAAAGGAGCAACATTGTGCTGGCGAGTGCGGGAGGTTTTGCAAAAGGGAAAAGGTTTCTGATTACACGGAGATTTCTATGGATCTGAATAAAAAAAAGAGTTTGCAGCATCCTCGGCTTTGTTTCATCGGGAGTCATGCAGTGAAAGTGTTTGTCAGTTTATACTTTCACATGATCATTTTTACAAAGCTCGCACAGGCCCACTCCAGCTCTGATTATCCTACATGTGATCCACTGACGGTATAAAATCCGTCATTAGAAATTAGGAATATGCCCACCTCTTACAAGAACCCACCCCCCCCCCCCATTGTGTTCGGGTTTATTTGGATTCACATTTATTTTTTTGGGTTTTAAATCTTGGTTTGTGATGCCATTGCCATTGCATTTTTTTACATGACATAACGCAGTATGAAGATATTGGCTGTGAAGGAATATTGAAATATCCTTCTCACTAAGGGAAAAACTTACCAATAATGCACCGTTAGCTATTCATCAGAATTCCCCAATTACCCTGTGTTGTTTTCTGACACTTTCCCCCAAAATAAAAACTGTCAGGAATCTTCAGAAATGAGATGATTCAGCACAATGAGAAACGTGCCTGGGTTTTTCCAACACAATATTATCTGACACATCAACAAAAAAACCACTTACAACATTACTAATAGTGATGGCGAAATTACTCGGATAGGTGTTTTGACCAACTCATGTGTTTAACCGAGGGCTTCGTGGGCTCAAAAATATTTTTGAGTCCCCGCTCCTCCATGTCTCATGGCTTTTTGACAGCTGAAAAACATACGGGGTTTGCCTGTTTGTTAGACAACCCCTCATGTGTTGGACTGTCAAACAACCGTAGAACATGGAGGAGCGGGGAATCAAATATACTATTCGAGCCATCGAAGTCCCCTCGGTTAGCACCCGAGGATGTCCGATAAAACCTTATCCAGCCCGCTCACTCATCATAATTGCACCATGCTGCTTTATTTCATTTTATGTGACAGAAGTTCACATGGCTCAAAATGGCATTAATGTTACACAATTGCTCATAATCTTCCAGTGGTATCCAGAGATAGGGAACTAATATTAGGCAAATGTTAATTGACCCATGTAAAAGGAAAAGGATTCCTTCAATACTCTAGATATGGTAAATGCTGGATTTACGTTCCATATACCTTATTTGTGGTACTACACTGAACAAAATCAGCCAGACCTCAGGAAATGAATCAACCATAACAAGACGGCAAGAGTTCTCTGTTAGCACTGTTGATGGTAAATCACCGTCATGATGTGCAAAAACTCCTTTTCTTCGGTTGAAGATGCCCTTGGCATGGTTCAGGCCTAAGAATAAAAAGGCGCCCGAACTGTAGAAAACGGACCGCATATCCAAAAATCATATGTTGATCTGATACGCTAGACAAAAATTTACAAAACTGAACAAGAGTTTCTTATTCTAACTTTCTGATCAAACTGTATGAAGGCCACAGCTACATCACAGTGAATCTCTCAATGGGTCCCTAACTTTTGTAGCCTTAATGGTGCGATGCCGTTCACCAACCACTGCAACTTCGACAGTGCACCATACTGCAAGGTTGAGTTCTAATGTCTCCAGGCCACCCCACCCCACAGGCACCAAACCACACCAACAATGGCCGCCACACAGCACCAAGGTGTGAAACAAAAGCATGATTTTTTATATACCCTGACTTGTATTTAACTTTGTCCCTGACTTCTTTGTAGATCTCCTTGGGCTTCATGGTGTTGTTTGGTTAGTGGTGCCTCTTGCTTAATGATGTTGCAACCTCCGTGGCCTTTCAGAAAAGCTGTGTATATACTGACTTACCATGTGTCACTTTACATTGCACAACCGGTGGACTTCCATTCACTAAGCATGTGACTTATGAAGGTAATTGCTTGCACCAAAAATTTTTAGGGGCTTCAAAATCAAAAGAGGTGAATACAAATGCACATAAATTGAATTTATGCATATTTTTTCTCACTCCACTTCATCAACTTAGACTATTTAGTGTTGAGCATCTCCACAATCAGATTGCAAACTATTTAAACAGAAGTTGTAATGTAACAAAACTGGTAAAATGCCAAGGGGTGAACACTTTTGCAAGCCACTGTTATTCACTTACCATAGACATAAGCTTTTATACCTGGGTGGATGTCAATATAGTGACCTTCTGGTAATGTCAGGCCTGACAGATGTCTGGTATCCATCAGAATATATGGCTTCACCTACACTGGGATGTGTTGTTGACTGTGTCTTCCAAACACAATGGGTAAGTGTCATGTAGTGCAATATTAAAAATACATTGTTTTGACTCTTAAAGAGATTTCCCGGTATATGCTTTCATAAAGTGCTTCTTATTGTAGCAATTAGCAAACTATTCCATTTTTACTCCTCTAATATCCAGATGTAAAACCATGCATGCATTAGCATACTATACATTTTCCTGTGTAAACATGAAAATGGACTTTTTTTTGCCAGATTGCTGGTTGGTAGGTCCGTTCCACTAAGGTTACTGCTTTTTCTGGTAGGGAACATACCACAAAAAGTCCTGACACTATACAGCTGCAAAATACCTTCTCCAAGTGTATTACCCAGAAGTTATTTCACATAGTTTCTACAAGTGGCCTAACGAAAGAATTACTAACCCACCAAAATTACAACCATTCATTTTACACTTTCATGGGAAAGTTATGAAAGAATTGTAAAAGGTTCAAAGTGAAACAGCGAGACCTTCTATCTATTATCACCAAACAGATGGCCTTGTAGAGAAGGTTAATAAAACCTTAAAAAGAGAAAACCTTAAAAATTGAGAGAATTGGTAGAAATGAGTGGCCAGGACTGGGATTGTCTGTAGCCATACTGATTGCTAATCCATGTCCACTAGGTTTTTCCCAATTTGAATTACAGTATGGGAAACAACCCAGGGGGTGGCTGGATATTACTAAGGAGACATTGGAGAGTGAAAGTACTCCCATAGAAGTGTAATCGAGCAAAAATACACAGATGTAGGACCGAATAGCTTGGTGTTATGCCAATTGTGAGGAAATAAAGCACAAGAAACTCGGAGCTGAATTGACCACAAAGCAGCTCAGTTGAGACAATTGAACCCTAGTTACCATGTGTAAGTTCTGGTGCCTGTAGTTGAAAGCAAATTCTTAACTAAGTGGCAGATCCATTGAAATAGTAGGATGAAGAGGTCAGAGAAAAGTAAATTATAAAATCAGCCTGGTAAAAGAAAACCAATGCAAATCGTGCTAAAGAAATTTCTTAAGATCTTCAACTGAGAGTCGCTAGTTTGCCACCACTGAAATCCCATTTCGATATTGGGAAAGTCACTATTGGTGCAACCCTGTCCAAGTCCCAAAAAGCAGCAGTCCAAAGTATTCTCACAGTACAATAGTGTATTCTCGGACCTCCCTGATTTTACTGAATTTATTCAGCATAGCTTTATAAACTGAAACCAACATCAAAATAAATGTTAAGCCATAGCGACTCCTGAAGCGTGGAGACAAGCTGTCTATGAGGAGGTGAAAAGAATGTTTAGCTCCAAGAGTTTTTATGGAGTTTAGTGGGTGGTCCAGCCCATAGTGTTAGTGCCAAAACTAAATGAGACTTGTGGTTCTGCAGTGACTTCTACAGACTGAATGACGTCTCAAAATGTGATTCCTATTCTAGAATACTTCCAATAGGTGGCGCTTAGAGTACAAGTCCTCCTTTTTTTTTTTGAAGAGGCAATTTGCATATTAAATTTCCCAGAGGAGCATTGCACGGCAAATAAGCCTCCTTACCTCGACATGCCAGAGCTGGTATGTCATCTCCACAAGGAGAAACTTACCCCTTAGACCCTAGTCCAGAGCCTCTCACCCAGCTAAATCAGATCTCTCCTACTTTGCACTGACGAGGACCAATAATCCGAAACACCGTGCTGCAAATGGAGATACTGATTTGGCTTTTATCCTATGTCATATTACAAGACTCGTTAAAGGGTTGATTGTGACTTTAGGATCGCTACTTCCAATAGGTGGCGCTATTGAGTACAAGTCCTCCTTTTTTTTTGAAGAGGCAATTTGCATATTCTAGGCTTAGGATGGATAAATTGATTGAGAGGTTGGGGCCAGCTAGATCATTACGAACTTGGACCTCACAAAAAGGTAATGGCAAAATATCACTTTTAAAGAGGCAAAAGAGAAGACTGTTCTCCACCCAGATAGCTTCTTCCAGTAGACTAGAATGCCATTTTGGTTACAGGGTGCCGTTGCCATTGTTTTCAAATGGAAAGGACAGAATTTTGAACCTCACAAGAGGTACATAGGTACATACATTGAGGTTGCCATGAATACCGGATGCATTTGTGCCGAGTAACTGCTACGTTGCCAGTCTGTTACTTTGGTGGATTCTAGGGACAAGGATTTAGATACAGACTGGGTGGGATGGTAACTCCGCACTACACTCCAGGTTTTAGACCTGCTGAGGTGAGTCTCTACGGGTGATTTAAAAGGGGGAATTCGCATATGTGAAAGAGACAGGAATATCTGTGTGCCTGCAGGAGCTGGAAAGCTATGGTCTACCAAAAAGAACAAAACTTCTGCGGACAACGATGGATTTATGGTGACCTTGAAAAGGTGAGCTTCCCTATGATACCCTGCTTGTGGGTCAGAACTGGGTGTGTGAGTTGTGCCTAAGAACTAGACTTTTAATTTTCTTTCTTTTAAAAAGCATAGTTCTGTTGGACTTTCTGTGCTGCCAGACAAGTGTTGTCGACCCGCCACCACAATTGTGGGTTACCAGGGGCAATGGGGTACTCAGACCGAGCCATGGAATCTATGGGATTGTCACAGGTAGCGGTGGCTCGGTCTGTGGCCCTAGCGGTCTGGCGTATGTTGGGGAATATTTACAGGGGATAGATATATTTACAGTTCGTGACGCCACCTGTAGTCTCTGTAATTTTGTACCAGCGCTGCTGTAGATCTCTGAGGGATGGTGATGCAGCTAGATGTCGGGTCCCTACAGGTGGGACTCTTCCCTCAGGTCGGTAGTTAAAGCAGGGTTGTGCAGGCATGCAAGTAAATAACTCAGTCTCACACGGTCAGCGTCTTTCCATACCTTTACTTGTAAGATGGTAAGGCAGGTCCAGGGAGGCTGATGGGGTTGATGGAGGATGAGCTTTGAGGGGCAACGGCTAAGCAAGTTAGGGGCCTCCTTTACTGTCCAATGTTGATGAGTCCAACCAGCCTGAAGCGTAGTTCCCTCTATAACTCAGCTATTCCAAAGCTGTTTCTGCCCGGTCAGTTTTTGTGGTCGGAGCCTTCCTGTGAGAGAGCTGATTCCTATTCTTGCTGATCAGGCTCAAGGTTCTCACTCTCCCTGACCCCAGATACGTACTGACTCTTCAGGGATGCTTGCCACGACCTAAGGCCGATAAGCCTCTGGTTTTCTTACCACTAAGCGTGAAGCTTTAGTGATCCTTCGGTCCCCAGTGACCGGTAACAATGTGCAGGTATCCTATACCTATGGCACTTCTCTGTTCTTCCACTTTGCCCTTCGATTGCTCAACTCTTAATAGATATCCATCCGTCTTATAGTGGGCACAGCTCTGACCAGGCTGAGGGTGAACGGCTCACCTGTACTGGCCTCCACTTTCTGAACTGCACAAAGACTGCACTTCCTCACTCCTTCGAGTCACTGACTGAACTGAACTCAGACTACTTAGCACTCCCTCCACACCCCTGGGGGTGTGTCCGAAGTGTACATGATATCATGAAGAGCCCTTAACCGTTACCTCTCACTTCATCCTCCTGGTATTGTGTACCAGGGCTACACATTCCCCCATGGTAAACGACAGCACTCCCGGGCTGTAAAATACAAAGAGACAATTTTGTTTATGCATTAAACATCAACATTAAACATTAATTCGTCCCATCTGGAGGTAAGGATGTCTTGAACGTTGCAAACTAAACATTATATATAAAAAGTACAATATTAAATAACATTCTCATATAAATAGACAATATGCTTGTGAAGGACCCGCACCAAACCTTCAACGTGGGTCCTGGGTGGGCTGCAGGAAACATCCGAATGCAGACCTCACTCAGTGCCTCACCACACGGGTTTTTATGTTCAAGTAAGCAAGGCTTTGTGTGAATCATTAAAAAGGCACCTTAGTGCAACTATTTACAGGATACAGTTTTTGGGCTGGCTCAGTCCTCAGCCTCTGAGTCCATTATAAGACATAATAGGGAAAAACACATATATATAAGACTTTTTACAGTATTCACATTAATTTCGTTATAATTACTGCTGGTACGAATGGGTAACTTTCCTTTTGTGATTCGCTCTGATCTACTGAGTAGCCTCAGGTAATATTAAGTTTGCGATCTGTCTGCACTGCGTAACGGCAAACTATAGAAACTGCCTCAATCTTTCTATGGATCTGGCAAGCGTACTGATGGCTGGGCGGTGTGAGTCAGCTTCACCAGGGGATCCCATAGATGGGGCGCTGCTTCAGATGATCCTTCTTGAGATTCCATAGGTTGAGGTGTTGCTGGGATGGGTAACTCCTGAACGGGCTCAACTGGCACCACGGACACAACTGGAGGTAGAACTTCCTCTTGTGGCTGATAAAACTGCAACACCGGAACTATTATAGCATCTCCCAGTCGGGGGGCCAATCCCGCAGGAAAATCTCCCAGATCGGTGTGTATGACCTTTTCCTTTCTTTTTGATTGATGACAGGGTTCTTGTCACAACATTTTAAGTGGTTCCTGGACACAATTTCAAAATGGTCTCTGGACACGTGGTTATTGTTCTTCCTCCATCCTTACTGATGATACAAACTTTTCTGTTGTATATTTAGAATCTTGTACAACGTAGGGTTCTTGCTCCCATGGTTATCCAATTTTGCTTTTTCTTTTTTTTTTAATATCCTCTCCAGGCTCAAACTTGGCAGGAGCATTTCGGTTGTAAACATTTCCTGTTTTTCTCCCTGCCTTGTTGAAACTTTCCTCTACCCAGTTGTACCTTCTGTATTGCTCTTCCCATTGATTCCCAGTTTTCAACGGCGTCGTTGCCTCCGGTCTACCCACTCCAAGTTCTAGATCCATTGGTATCTTCCGGGCCTTGTCTCATAAGATAGGCTGGGGTGAGTTAGTGGAACTGACAGGTTATGGTTATACAAAAACCAAATCAGGTAGTAAGTCCGCCATCGATTTTGTCTTCCAACGTATGGATTCAACAAGTCAAGGACAATTTGGTTATTTTTTTCGCAAAGCCGTTGGTTTGAGGTGTATGGTGTTGTTTCTATTTTCTTGCACCCGTTCATGTGACAGAATTCCTGAAAAAATCAGCTTCGAAGCAGGTCCTTGATGGTTAATACTTGTCCGGATACCCATCGGTCGCAGAAGCTTGCTTGAAGGTTTTTTGCGGCCGTCACTGCGGCTGGTCCTTAATGGAACAACCACCGAAATTGGGTAATGGTCCCCCCAGGGCAAGGCGTAAGAGTTCCAATCTACTGGGACAATTTACGTGTCCAGGGCCACAATCTCCGAGGACGAGTCGTCCGATAGGTTGAGGGGGCCTTTGACTACCGTAGTCCTTTCCTGAGACCCCCGGGTCCACAGTTCCAACCACCCCCCATGGGCTGCGATCCCTATCCATAAAAACCGGGTTCAACAGGGGCTCCCGCTTCTCCGCCAAAGTTCCTCTTGATCGTGATGCTTCCCCACCATTGGGCGTCTGCCTTGGGGGCCACATTTGCCCGAATTCTGGGTTTTTTGGGGTTGACGTTCCCTACAAAATTTCACGGTATAGGAACAAAATGTTTTTCGTTCCAAGGGCTTTGGGTGACATAGGTGCTTCCTTTCCAAAAAAGGGGGGCCCTTTCCCGTCTTAAAAAATCCTTGATGCGTTTACCACTGGGTCATGCCTGAGTCTCTTTCCAGCGGATGGGGGGAAAAAGGGTTTAATGTTTCACCATCTGCTTTCTGTTGACTCGACTCGTGGGCACCCCATTTCGATGGAACGA
>JARQOD010013497.1:0-15258 GCA_033576555.1 Oophaga sylvatica
CTATTTTTCTTTTATTTCCACGAGGATCTTTCTTAGGACATTAACAGATTATCTATTTTTAGAGTCTTACAACAGAGTGATCTATTTAAAGTCATTACACACAGAGGATCTATTTATAGAGTCATTCACACAGTGATTATTTATAGCATCCCAAAAAGAGTGTCTATTTTTTATGGTTATACACAAGAGTGATTATTCTATAAGTCATTACACACAGAGGATCTTTCTATGAGCATTACACACAGAGTATCTTTCATAGGTTTATTACACACAGTATCTATTCTTTAGTCATTAAAAAGGTGATCTATTTATAGTAATACACACAGAGGGGATTATTCTAAGTCATTACACACAGAGTGTCATTCTATGTCATTAAAAAACAGAGTGATTATTTATAGTCATTACACACAGAGTGATCTATTCATAAGTCATTACACAGAGTATCTATTCTATAGGAATTACCAAGATGATCTATTTTTAGGCATTACACACAGAGTGATTATTCTATAAGGGGATTACCAACGAGTGATCTATTTTTAGTCATTACCCCAGAGAAAATCTATTCTATAGAACATTACACACAGGTGATTATTCAAGTCTTACAAAAGAGGTCTATTCATGAGCATTAACAAGTATCTATTTATTCATTCAAAAGGATCTATTTTAGGCTTCCCCACAGAGTGATTATTCTATAGAGCTTTACCAGAGTATCTATTTATAGTCATTAACAAGGTGATTATTCTTAGTCTTAAAACGAGTGATCTATTTATAGGTCTTTTTACCAGAGTGATTATTCTATAGAGTCATTACACAAAGGGGAATTTTACAAGCATTACACCAAGGATCTATTCTATTTAAAATCATTACACACAGAGGATTATTCTTTGAGCATTACCAAGGGATTATTCTTTAGGCATTACACCCCAGTGATTATTTTTATGAGCATTACAACGAGTGATCTATTTTAGAGTCTTACAACAAATGATCTATTCTATAGAGCTTCAACAGTGACTTTTTTAGAGCATCCCCACAAAATTTCTTTTAAAGTCATTACCACGAGGAAATTTTTAAAAAGCATTCACACAGAGTGATTATTATAGGGCATTACACAAGGGGATCTATTCTATAGGTCATTCACCAAATGATCTATTCTTAGGCATTACACACAGAGTGTCTATTTTATAGCATTAACACAAGTGATCTAATTTTTAGAGTCATTTCAACAAATGATCTATTTTATAAGTCATTACCAGAGTGATCATTTTATAGACATTCACACAAGTGATCTATTTATAGAGCTTTTCACACGGTGATCTATTCTAAGATATTCACACTGAGTATCTATTTTATAGAGACATTTCACCCGGTGATCTATTCTTGGCATTACCACCAAATGTTTCTATAAAGGGCATTACAACAGGTGATCTATTCATGGGAATTACACACAGAGTGATTATTCTATAGAGACATTAACAGAGTGATCTATTCTATGAGACATTTCACAAGAGTGATCTATTTTATAGAGACATTACACCAGGTGTTTTTTCTTGGCATTTCACACAGGACATTTTAGAGAATTACACACGAGTGATCTATTCTATAGAGCATTACACACAGAGTGATCTATTCTATAAGACATTACCCCAGTCATTTTCTATAGAGACATTCACACAGAGTGATCTATTCTATTGAGACATTACACACAGGCATCTATTCATAGAGACATTAACACAGAGTGTCTATTCTATAGGGCATTACAACAGAGGATCTATTCTATAGAGACATTACACAGAGTGACTATTCATAGAGACATTTCACAGAGTGATCTATTTATAGAGACATTTCACACGGGTGACTTTTCTATAAACATTAACACAGTCATCTATTTTTTGAGACATTTCACACAGGTGATCTTTTATAAGACATTACACACGAGCATCTATTTATAGGACAATTTCACACAAGTGATTTTCTATGAGACATTACAACAGAGTGATCTATTCTATAGAGCATTTTTAACAGAGTCACTATTTTATGAGCATTACACAGATGATCTATTCTATAGATATTACCAGAGGACTATTCTATAGGTATTACCAGAGTGATCTTTTCTATAGAACATTTAAAGGTGAATTTTTCTATGGCATTACACACAGAGTGATCTATTCTATAGGGAAATTCCACAGAGGATCTATTTATGAGAATACACACAAATGATCTATTTTTTTAGGACATTTCACACGAGTGATCTATTCTATGAGACTTACCACAGAGTGATTATTTTATAGGACATTACACCAGTGATCTATTTTATAGAGACTTACACACAGGGTCTATTTTAGAGACATTCACCGTGATCTATTTATAGAGACATACCACAGAGTCTTTTTTTATAAGGGGCTTTTCAAGGTGACTATTTTATAGAGTCATTACCGAGTGATTATTTTATAGAGTCATTACACAGAGGGGTCTATTCTATGAGACATTACACAAAGGGGATTATTCTAAGATCATTTAAAACCGGGGGGACATTTTATAGAACATTACAACAGAGGATCTTTTATAGAGACATTACACACAGAGTGATCTATTCTTTTGAGACTTACACCGGATCTATTCTATAGAGACATTCACACGAGTGATCTATTTATAAGACATTACACACAGAGTTTATCTATTTTTAAAAGACATTTCACACAGAGTGATCTATTTTATGGACAACACACAGAGTGATCTATTCTTAGGGTCATTACACACAGTCGATCTTTCTATAGGCATTACACACGAGTGATCTATTCTATAGAAACATTACAAAAAGGTGATCTTTTTCTAAGAGCATTACACACAGATATTTATTTATCCTAAGATCATTACACACAGAGTATCTATTATATGGCATTACACACAAGTGATTTCATAATCATTACTCACAGATGATCATTCTATAGTCATTCCCACAGAGTAATCTATTTATTAGAGAATTACCACAGAGTGATCTATTCATAGAGGCCCCTTACACAAGAGTGATCTATTCTATAGTCATTACACCAGAGTGATCTATTCTAAAAGGCCATTACCACATAGTGATCTATTCTATAGAGTCATTCACACAGGTGATCTATTTCTTTATAAGCCCCTTACAACAGCGTGATCTATTCTATAGAGACAATTACACACAAGTGATCTATTTTTTAGATCATTACAACGAGTGATCTTTTTCTTAAGTCATTACACCCGAGTGATCTATTCTATAAGACATTACACACAGAGTGATCTAAATTTTATAGCATTACACACAGAGTACTATTCTATAGAGACATTACACACAGAGTGATTATTTTTATAAATTTATTAAAAACAGAGTGATCTATTCTATAGAGACATTACACACAGAGTGATCTATTCTATAGAGACATTACACACAGAGTGATCTATTCTATAGAGACATTACACACAGTGATCTATTCTATAGTCATTATACACAGAGTGATCTATTCTATAGAGACATTACACACAGAGTGATCTATTTCACGTGTTTATTTCTGGTAATGTTGATGATTATGGTTACAGCCAATGAAAACCCAAAAGTCATTATCTCAGTAAATTAGATACTTTATAACACCAGCTTAAAAAATGATTTTACAATTTGAAATGTCCTACTGAAATGTATGATCAGTAAATGCTCTCTGTACTTGGTCGCGGCTCCTTTTGCATCAATTACTGCATCAATGCGGCGTGGCATGGAGGCGATCAGCCTGTGGCACTGCTGAGGGGTTATGGAAGCCCAGGTTGCTTTGATAGCAGCCTTCAGCTCGTCTGCATTGTTGGGGCTAGTGTCGCTCATCTTCCTCTTGACAATACTCCATAAATTCTCTATGGGGTTAAGGTCAGGCGAGTTTGCTAATGTCAAGCACTATTAGATTTCCAGGGAAGCAAATGTCAGCAGTGGTCTTCCTACCAGGCTGCTCATCCCACCAGTGTTTCCTACGAGGCTGCTCACCCCACCAGTATCTCCTACCAGGCTGCTCATCCCACCAGTGTCTCCTACCAGGCTGCTCATCCCACCAGTGTCTCCTACCAGGCTGCTCATCCCACCAGTATCTCCTACCAGGCTGCTCATCCCACCAGTATCTCCTACCAGGCTGCTCATCCCACCAGTGTTTCCTACGCGGCTGCTCACCCCACAGTATCTCCTACCAGGCTGCTCATCCCACCAGTGTTTCCTACGAGGCTGCTTACCCCACCAGTATCTCCTACCAGGCTGCTCATCCCACCAGTGTTTCCTACGAGGTTGCTCACCCCACCAGTATCCCCTACCAGGCTGCTCATCCCACCAGTGTTTCCTATGAGGCTGCTCATCCCACCAGTATCTCCTAGCAGGCTGCTCATCCCACCAGTGTCTCCTACCAGGCTGCTCATCCCACCAGTATCTCCTACCAGGCTGCTCATCCCACCAGTATCTCCTACCAGGCTGCTCATCCCACCAGTGTTTCCTACGAGGCTGCTCACCCCACCAGTATCTCCTACCAGGCTGCTCATCCCACCAGTGTTTCCTACGAGGCTGCTTACCCCACCAGTATCTCCTACCAGGCTGCTCATCCCACCAGTGTTTCCTACGAGGTTGCTCACCCCACCAGTATCCCTACCAGGCTGCTCATCCCACCAGTGTTTCCTACGAGGCTGCTCATCCCACCAGTATCTCCTACCAGGCTGCTCATCCTACCAGTGTTTTCTACGAGGCTGCTCATCCCACAAGTATCCCCTACCAGGCTGCTCATCCCACCAGTCTCTCCTACCAGGCTGCTCATCCCACCAGTCTCTCATTCCAGGCTGCTCATCCCACCAGTCTCTCCTACCAAGCTGCTCATCCCACCAGTCTCTCCTACCAGGCTGCTCATCCCACCAGTCTCTCCTACCAGGCTGCTCATCCCACCAGTGTCTACTACCAGGCTGCTCATCCCACCAGTCTCTCCTACCAAGCTGGTCATCCCACCAGTCTCTCCTACCAGGCTGCTCATCCCACCAGTCTCTCCTACCAGGCTGCTCATCCCACCAGTCTCTCCTACCAGGCTGCTCATTCCACCAGTCTCTCCTACCAGGCTGCTCATCCCACCAGTCTCTCCTACCAGGCTGCTCATCCGACCAGTCTCTCCTACCAGGCTGCTCATCCCACCAGTCTCTCCTACCAGGCTGCTCATCCCACCAGTCTCTCCTACCAGGCTGCTCATCCCACCGGTCTCTCATTCCAGGCTGCTCATCCCACCAGTCTCTCATTCCAGGCTGCTCATCCCTTTCCGAATCTCCAGCCTGGCTCCTCATCAGTTAATAAAGCATCTTCTGCCTGGTTCCTCATCAACATCATTCACACAAGCCTCTTCTGATTGGCTTCTCATCCCTATCAGTCACAGCTGATTCTCCTGCCCAACTCTCCATCCCCATCAATCAGAGCAGCCTCTCCTCTCCTGCCTGGTTCCTCATCAGTCACAGGAACCTCTCTTGCCCAGCTCCTCATCCTCTATCAGTCACAGGAACCTTTCCTGCCCAGCTCTTTATTATTATTATAGCACCATTTATTCCATGGCGTTTTACATGTGAAAAGGGGTGTACATAAAAAACGAGTAAAGTAATCTGAAACAATACAAGTAACGACTGGTACAGAATGAGAGAGGACCCTGTCTGCGAGGGCTCACAATCTTCAAGGGATGGGGGAGGATACAGTAGGTGAGGGTAGAGCTGGTCGTGCAGTGGTTTGGTGGTTACTGAAGGTTGTAGGCTTGTCGGAAGAGGTTGGCCTTCAGGTTCTTTTTGAAGGGTTTCCATGGTAGGTGAGAGTCTGATATGTTGGGGTAGAGAGTTCCAGAGAAGGGGGGGATGCGCGGGAGAAATCTTGTATGTGACTGTGGGAAGAGGAGATAAGAGGGGAGGAGAGAAGGAGATCTTGTGAGGATCGGAGGTTGCGTGCAGGTAAGTACCGGGAGACGAGGTCACAGATGTATGGAGGACACAGGTTGTGGATGGCTTTGTATGTTATGGTTAGGGTTTTGAACTGGAGTCTTTGGGTAATGGGGAGACAGTGCAGGGATTGACAGAGGGGAGAGGCCGGGGAATAGTGAGGTCAAGGTGGATTAGTCGGGCAGCAGAGTTTTGAATAAATTGAAGGGTGCGAGAGTGTTAGAGGGGAGGCCACAGAGCAGGAGGTTGCAGTAGTCAAGGTGGGAGATGATGAGGGCATGGACTAGGGTTTTTGCAGATTCTTGGTTGAGGAATGTACAGATCCGGGAAATATTGAGATGGGGGAAAGATGATGAATTCTGTTTTGTCCGTATTAAGTTTTTGAAATCTAGCGGAGAAGGATGAAATAGACAGACATTGTGGGATTCTGGTTAGTAGGGTGGCGATATCTGGTCCAGAGATGTAGATCTGTGTCATCAGCATAGAGGTGATACTCAAAGCTACGAGATTCTATGAGCTGTCCGAGGCCAAAGGTGTAAATGGAGAAGAGCAGGGACCTTAGGACTGAACCTTGCGGGACTCCGACAGATAGGGGGCGAAGTGAGGAGGTGGTGTATGAGTGGGAGACGCTGAATGTCTGGTCTATTAGGTATGACGAAATCCAAGATAGGCCCAAGTCTATGATGCCAAGAGCATTAAACAGGAGGAAATTGTGGATAATACCTGCGCTGCTGTATGAAATCCAGTCCACACAATTTTAGGGATGAAGATGATGGTTTATTTAGTCAACGAGTTTTGAAGTCTAACGACGACTTCCTCAGGAGATGCTCTCCTTCCTTCAGAATGCTGTTTAACGCTATGACTTGGTCACCGGTTTGACCATTGGAGCTGCAGCAGCTGTCAACTTTAACGAGTTTCTATGCGCTAGTGTAAAGATATATCAAGTGAGTGCAATCTGACTGTAGAGTATTTCCTATATATCGGATAAGACCCTATTCGCGCTTCTCTCTCCTATAGTATTTCTTATTGTAATGCCAAGAGATGAGAGGGTCTGTAGTAATAGAGATTGGTCCACTGTGTCAAAGGCAGAGGACAGGTCCAGGAGGACGACGACAGAGTAATGTCGCTTGGCCTTGGTGGTTAGGGCAGTTTCAGTGATGTGGCCGGAAGCCAGATTGTAAGCGGTCGAAGAGGGAGCAAGAAGAGAGGTGGGAGGACAGTTCAAGATGGATGTGTTTTTCCAGTAGTTTTGGAGGCATAGGGGAGAAGTGATATAGGGCGATAGCTAGATACAGAGGATGGGCCAAGAGAGGGCTTCTTGAGGATAGGTGTGATTGAGGCATGTTTAAAGATTGAGGGAAAACACCAGTTGTTAGTGATAGGTTAAAGAGAAGGGTTAGTGTTGGATGAAGACTGTGGTGAGGGTTGGGATGAAGTGGGATGGAATCAGGTTAAGTGCACAGGTAGTGAGATGTGATCTTGAGAGTAGAATGGAGAGTCGATCTTCTGTAATGGCGGAGAAGTTGTGTTATGTTTTGGTAACTGAGGAGTGCAGGTAAAAAAGGCAATACACCAGAGAGGTTGGAATCTATTGGATTGCAGTACCCTGACTAACCACAACTAAAGGCAGCCGTGGAGCGTTCCTACGTTGGTCCTAGACGCCTCGTCACAGCCTGAGAGATTAACTACACCTAAAGATAGAAAGAGGAAAGCTATCTGCCCCGGAGCAGATCCCCAAAGAACATAGGAAGCCCCCAAACATGTAATGGCGGTTAGACAAGAGGAAATACAGACACAGACAGAAAATAGTATGAGCAAACGTTGGGGCCCAATCTGCCTAGACAGAAAAGGACAGAAAGGACACTCACTGCAATCCAAAAAAAAAAAACCTAAAAAATGCCAACGCTACTAATTGCAAAAATACCTGAGATCACACGACCTCTACCACCTAAATCAGTTCTCTGGTGTAACAAAACTAAGCCGCAGCCACTGAAAAAACTGGAAAAGGCAAATGAACAAATAACAGTGGCTCCAGAGGAACCGAGAGGGGCCCAAGCCCCCGGAGGGGGAACCTGGATAACCTCACAGAAATGCAAAGAAAAATGCAAATGGTAAGCACAAAAACAAAAAACAGAAAATATCTTATCTAAGAGCAGGAGAAGAGGCAAGACTCAGCAAGCTTCCAAGTGAACCAGGAACCACAATTGAGACAAAAACAATTGATCACCGGCAACCATGATGGGAGGGAACCTCCCTTATATCCAGCCAGTCTGTGATTCCTGATTGCCAATCCTCATTGAATGGTTCAGTACTGTTTGTAACCACCAGAGGGAGCTTCTGCTCAGAATTCATTTCTAAAACATTCACAACAAGTTGGTTTTGGAGGAGGAGAGCTGGGCAATTAGGAAAAAAGGCTCTGGGGATTGTCGACCAAAACGGTCTCTGATGCTATCAATCTCCTGCTTGAAAAATGAGGCAAAGTCTTCAGCTGAGATGAGTGAAGAGGGGAGGAGGTGCTGGGGGGCAGAGGAGAGAATTAAAGGTGTTGAATAACTGTTTAGGGTTGTGAGACAAGGAGGATATGAGAGATGAGAAGTAGGTTTGTTTTGCTGCAGCGAGTGTGGTCTTGAAAGTAGTGAGGGACTGTTTGAATGTGATAAAGTCCTCATTGGAGTGGGATCTTTTCCATCTCCACTTAGCAGCCCTGGAAGCTCGCTTCAGTTCATTGGTCAGGCTGGTGTGCTCGGGCTGTCTGTTGATTTTGCGAGCTTTGGTATGTGTGAGAGGGGCGACTGATTCCAGAGCTGCAGCTACTGTGGTGTTATATAGAGCGGCAGCGGCGTCCACATTGTGTAAGGAACTTATATTGGTAAGAGGGTGGAGGGATTCAGACAGTGAGTGTAGATCGAGATGTTTAAGATTTCTGCGAGGGTGTGCAAGTTTGTGGGGTGGGTATTGTGGACAAGGAGTGGAGAGAGAAGAGGATGTAAGTAGGTTGTGGTCAGAAAGCGGTAGAGGCGAGTTAGAGAGGTTAGATAGGGAGCAGAGGCGGGTGAAGATGAGGTCTAGTGTGTGGCCATCTTTGAGTGGCTGCAGAAAACCATTGATTGAGGCCGAAGAAGGAAGTGAGAGATAGAAGTTTAGTGGCAGCTGAGAGTGAAGTGTTAATAGGGATGTTGAAGTCGCCCAAGATGATAGTGGGGATGTCAGCGGAAAGGAAATGAAGTAGCCAGGTGGTGAAGTGGTAAAAGGTGGTGGCTGGCCCTGGAGGGTAGTAAATGACAGCCAGTTGGAGGGGGACTAGATGCACGCACACAGTGCACCTCAAAAAAAGGGAGGGTAACAGAGGGTGGCAGTGGGATTGGTGAGAAGGAGCAGTTATCTGACAGGAGTAAACCAACTCCTCCACCATGCTTGCTGCTGGGGCGGGGGTGTGAGAAAGGTGGAATCCACCATATGAAAGTGCAGCAGGAGAGGCTGTCAGAGGGGTTGAGCCAGGTTTCGGTGATGGGGAGGAAGGAAAGTCACATCAAGCTTTATTGCCATCTCCCTGGCTATGTGGTTTACAGCAGGAATGGAATAATACTGCAGAACTGTAATCACAAAGACCAAGCTTCAGACTCACATTCATCATCTGTGTGTAGCTTCTGCTTCAATTTTTCCATCTTTTTGTCATCTCGCAGTAGAGTTTTGTCTCGTTTCAGTGTACCAGTAATCTCTTCCTTCTTCTCCTCCAGTATGTCTCGCACAAGGGAATACTCATCGTAATTTGTGATACCTGGAGAGGCAAGAACACAAGTGATCACAACAAAATCACCGGACCACCGCTGACTTCTGAGGGGCCAGAAGCCCGGGCAACTCCAGATGATACTACCGAGATACAGCACCACGTAGATACCACTGAGGTGCCGCACTGCAGCACACTGCCCAAGGTGTCAGCCTTCCATGGTCTTCAGGTCAGTGACCACTAGTTACATTAGTTGGACTGGTGCCACCTGCTCCTGTAAGACTTACCAATTCGAGCACAGATTGTCATTAATAGGTCACTCATGGTCTTGGAGTCATCCACCATGACAGTTTTCACTGTCCCATCCAACATGCGTATCTTGAGAGGACGCTGCTTCTTTCTGTATTCCAAGGTGTCCTGTGAGTGAAAGGCGAATCATCGGATCAGGAAACAGTTACCAGAAATGATTGAGGGGAGAGGTCACGACTTCAAAAAACCTCTATCAGACCTGACCGTGAGGGGAGAGGTCACATGAGTACAGAACAAAGCCACCAAGACCTGACCGTGAGGGGAGAGGTCACATGAGTACAGAACATAGCCACCAAGACCTGACCGTGAGGGGAGAGGTCACATGACTACAGGACACCGCTACCAGACCTGACTGTGAGCACAGAACAAAGCCACCAAGACCTGACCGTGAGGGGAGAGGTCACATGAGTACAGAAAGCCACCAAGACTTGACCGTGAGGGGAGAGGTCACATGAGTACAGAACAAAGCCACCAAGACCTGACCGTGAGGGGAGAGGTTACATGACTACAGGACACCGCTACCAGACCTGACCGTGAGGGGAGAGGTTACATGACTACAGGACACCGCTACCAGACCTGACCGTGAGGGGAGAGGTCACATGAGTACAGAACAAAGCCACCAAGACCTGACCGTGAGGGGAGAAGTCACATAAGTACAGAACAAAGCCACCAAGACCTGACCGTGAGGGTAGAGGTCACATGACTACAGGACACCGCTACCAGACCTGACCGTGAGCACAGAACAAAGCCACCAAGACCTGACCGTGAGGGGAGAGGTCACATGAGTACAGAACAAAGCCACCAAGACCTGACCGTGAGGGGAGAGGTCACATGAGTACAGGACACCGCTACCACACCTGACAATGAGGGGAGAGGTCACATGACTACAGGACACCGCTACCACACCTGACTGAGGAGAGAGGTCACATGACTACAGGACACCGCTACCACACCTGACTGAGGGGAGAGGTCACATGAGTACAGGACACCACTACCACACCTGACCGTGAGGAGAGAGGTCACATGACTACAGGACACCACTACCACACCTGACCGTGAGGAGTGGTCACATGACTACAGGACACCGCTACCACACCTGACAATGAGGGGAGAGGTCACATGACTACAGGACACCACTACCACACCTGACCGTGAGGGGAGAGGTCACATGACTACAGGACACCGCTACCACACCTGACAATGTGGGGAGAGGTCACATGACTACAGGACACCGCTACCACACCTGACAATGTGGGGAGAGGTCACATGACTACAGGACACCGCTACCGGACCTGACCGTGAGGGGAGAGTGTTGTGAATGGACTTGAAATGGGTTCTGAGCGGAGGCTCCCTCTGGTGGTTACAAGCGGTACTGGACTGTCCAGTGAAGATTGTGAGGATTGGGAATCAGGTGTTACTGACTGGTCTTATATCAGGGAGTCACCTTCCCATCAGGGTTGCCGGTGATCAATTGTTCTGGTCTCAATCCTTGATTCCTGTTTCCTTTGTAGCCTGCTGTGTGTGTCTGCATCTCCTGCTAACAGATAAGACATTTTCTTCTTTTTGCTTTTGTGCTTGATTTTTGCATTTTGGCCTGCACTTCTGTGGGGGCCTTCAGGGTCCCCTCCGGGGGCTTTTGCCCTCTCAGTTTTGTTCAGCCACTTATGTTTGTACATTTGCTTTTTCCAGTTTTTTCAGTGGCTGCTGTTTTGATTTTGTTACACCAGAGAACTAATTTAGGTGGTAGAGGTCGTGTGATCTCAGGTGTTTTTGAAATTAGTAAAGTTGGTGCTTTTCAGGGTTTTTTGGGATTGCAGTAAGTGCCCTTCCTATCCTTTTCTATTTAGATAGATTGGGCCCCAGCGTTTGCTCATACTATTTTCTGTCTGTGTCAGTATTTCTTCTTGTCTAACCGCCATTACATGTTTGGGAGCTTTCTATGTTCTTTGGGGATCTGCTCCGGGGCAGATAGCTTTCCTCTTTCTATCTTTAGGTGTAGTTAGTTTCTCAGGCTGTGACGAGGCGTCTAGGACCAACGTAGGAACGCTCCACGGCTGTCTCTAGTTGTGGTGGTTAGTCAGGGTACTGCAATCTCAAGATTCCAACTGCTCTGGTGTATTGCCTTTTTTACCTGCACTCCTCAGCTACCAAATCATAACAGGAGAGGTCACATGACTACAGGACACCGCTACCACACCTGACAATGAGGGGAGAGGTCACATGACTACAGGACACCGCTACCACACCTGACAATGAGGGGAGAGGTCACATGACTACAGGACACCGCTACCACACCTGACAATGTGGGTAGAGGTCACATGACTACAGGACACCGCGACCAGACCTGACCGTGAGGGGAGAGGTCACATGACTACAGGACACCGCTACCACACCTGACCGTGAGGGGAGAGGTCACATGACTACAGGACACCGCTACCACACCTGACCGTGAGGGGAGAGGTCACATGACTACAGGACACCGCTACCACACCTGACCGTGAGGGGAGAGGTCACATGACTACAGGACACCACTACCACACCTGACAATGAGGGGAGAGGTCACATGACTACAGGACACCGCTACCACACCTGACAATGAGGGGAGAGGTCACATGACTACAGGACACCGCTACCAGACCTGACAGTGAGGGGAGAGGTCACATGACTACAGGACACCGCTACCACACCTGACAGTGAGGGGAGAGGTCACATGAGTACAGAACACCGCTACCAGACCTGACCGTGAGGGGAGAGGTCACATGAGTACAGAACACCGCTACCACACCTGACCGTGAGGGGAGAGGTCACATGACTACAGGACACCGCTACCACACCTGACTGAGGGAGAGGTCACATGACTACAGGACACCGCTACCACACCTGACCGTGAGGAGAGAGGTCACATGACTACAGGACACCGCTATCAGACCTGACCGTGAGGGGAGAGGTCACATGAGTACAGGACACAACTACCACACCTGACCGTGAGGGGAGAGGTCACATGACTACAGGACACTGCTACCACACCTGACCGTGAGGGGAGAGGTCACATGATTACAGGACACCGCTACCAGACCTGACCGTGAGGGGAGAGGTCACATGACTACAGGACACCGCTACCACACCTGACCGTGAGGGGAGAGGTCACATGACTACAGGACACCACTACCACACCTGACAGTGAGGGGAGAGGTCACATGATACAGGACACCGCTACCACACCTGACCGTGAGGAGAGAGGTCACATGACTACAGGACACGCTACCAACCTGACGTGAGGGGAGAGGTCACATGGGCACACTACCACACCTGACGTGAGGGGAGAGGTCACATGACTACAGGACACAGCTACCACACCTGGCCGTGAGGAGAGAGGTCACATGACTACAGGACACCGCTACCCAACCTGACCGTGAGGGGAGAGGTCACATGACTACAGACACGCTACCACACCTGACCGTGAGGGGAGAGGTCACATGACTACAGGACACCACTACCACACCTGACGTGAGGAGAGAGGTCACATGACTACAGGATACCGCTATCACACCTGACCGTGAGGGGAGAGGTCACATGACTACAGGACATCGCTACCACACCTGACTGTGAGGGGAGAGGTCACATGAGTACAGGACACCGCTACCACACCTGACATGAGGGGAGAGGTCACATGACAACAGGACACTACTACCACACTGACGTGAGGAGAGAGGTCACATGACAACAGGACACTACTACCACACCTGACTGTGAGGAGAGAGGTCACATGAGTACAGGACACCACTACCACACCTGACAATGAGGGGAGGTCACATGACAACAGGACACACTACCACACCTGACTGTGAGGAGAGAGGTCACATGACTACAGGACACCACTACCACACCTGACAATGAGGGGAGGTCACATGACTACAGGACACCACTACCACACCTGACTGTGAGGAGAGAGGTCACATGACTACAGAATACCGCTACCACACCTGACCGTGAGGGGAGAGGTCACATGAGTACAGAACACTACACACTGACTTGAGGGAGAGGTCACATGACTACAGATACGCTACCCCACTGACGTGAGGGAGAGGTCACATGATACAGACACCGCTACCACACCTGACTGAGGGAGAGGTCACATGACTACAGGACACCGCTACCACACCTGACTGAGGGAGAGGTCACATGATACAGGACACCGCTACCACACCTGACTGAGGGGAGAGGTCACATGAGTACAGGACACCGCTACCACACCTGATGTGAGGGAGAGGTCACATGAGTACAGGACACCGCTACCACACCTGACTTGAGGGGAGAGGTCACATGAGTACAGGACACCGCTACCACACCTGACATGAGGGGAGAGGTCACATGATACAGGACACCACTACCACACCTGACTGAGGGGAGAGGTCACATGACTACAGGACACCGCTACCACACCTGACTGAGGGGAGAGGTCACATGAGTACAGGACACCGCTACCACACCTGACCGTGAGGGGAGAGGTCACATGACTACAGGACACCGCTACCACACCTGACAATGAGGGGAGAGGTCACATGACTACAGGACACCACTACCACACCTGACTGAGGGGAGAGGTCACATGACTACAGGACACCGCTACCAGACCTGACCGTGAGGGGAGAGGTCACATGACTACAGGACACTGCTACCACACCTGACCGTGAGGGGAGAGGTCACATGACTACAGGACACCGCTACCACATCTGACTGGGGGAGAGGTCACATGACTACAGGACACCGCTACCAGACCTGACGTGAGGGGAAGGTCACATGACTACAGGACACCGTACCACACCTGACCTGTGAGGGAGAGGTCACAAATACAGGACACCGCTACCAACCTGACCGTGAGGGAGAGGTCACATGACTACAGACACCACTACCAACCTGACGTGAGGAGAGAGGTCACATGACTACAGGAACCGCTACCCCCCTGACCGTGAGGGGAGAGGTCACATGACTACAGGACACCGCTACCCCACCTGACTGTGAGGGAGAGGTCACATGACTACAGGCACCCCACCACCCTGACCCTGAGGGGGGAGGTCACAGATACAGGGCACCGCACCCAAACCTGACTGAGGGGAGAGGTCACATGACTACAGGGCCCTACCACACTGATGGAGGGGAGAGGTCACATGATACAGGACACCCTACCCAAACCCGAAAAGAGGGAGAGGTACATGCTACAGAACCCTACCCACCGACTGAGGGAGAGGTCAAAGATACAGGGCACGCTA
>JARQOD010013498.1:0-15252 GCA_033576555.1 Oophaga sylvatica
AAGCAGGGGCAAAGGCGGCAAGGTTAAGGCAGGGGCACAAGTGCAGGCAAGGCTTAAGGCAGGGGACAAGTGCAGGAAGGCTTAAGGCAGGGGCACAAGTGCAGGCAAGGCTTAAGGCAGGGGCACAAGTGGGCAAGGTTAAGGAGGGGCACAAGTGCAGCAAGGTTAAGGAGGGGCACAAGTGCAGGCAGGTTAAGGCAGGGCAAAGTGCAGCAAGTTAGGCAGGGCACAAGTCGGCAAGGTTAAGGCAGGGGCACAAGTGCAGGCAGGCTTAAGGAGGGCCAAGTGAGGCAAGGCTAGGCAGGGCCAAGTGCACAAGGCTTAAGCAGGGCACAGTGCGGCAAGGCTTAAGGCGGGGACAAGTGCGGCAGGTTAAGGCAGGGGCACAATGCTGGAAGGCTTAAGGCAGGGGCACAGTGCTGGCAAGCTTAAGGCAGGGACAAGTGGGCAAGCTTAAGGCAGGCAAAGTGCTGGCAAGGCTTAAGGCAGGGCCAAGTGTGGCAGGCTTAAGGCAGGGGCACAAGTGCTGGCAAGGTTTAAGGCAGGGGCACAAGTGCTGGAAGGTTAAGGCAGGGGACAAGTGCTGGCAAGGCTTAGGCAGGGGCAAAGTGTGGCAAGGCTTAAGGCAGGGCACAAGTGTGGAAGGCTTAAGGCAGGGGCACAAGTGCTGGCAAGGCTTAAGGCAGGGGCACAAGTGCTGGCAGGCTTAAGGCAGGGGCACAAGTGTGGAGGCTTAAGGCAGGGCACAGTGCTGGCAAGGCTAAGGCAGGGGCACAAGTGCTGGCAGGCATAAGGCAGGGGCACAAGTGAGGCAAGGCTTAAGGCAGGGGCACAAGTGCTGGCAAGGCTTAAGGCAGGGGCACAAGTGCTGGCAAGGCTTAAGGCAGGGGCACAAGTGCTGGCAAGGCTTAAGGCAGGGGCACAAGTGGGAAGGCTAAGGCAGGGGCACAAGTGCTGGCAAGGCTTAAGGCAGGGGCAAAGTGCGGCTAGCTAAGGCAGGGGCACAAGGCTCAAGGCAGGGACTTGGCTGCTTAGGCAGGCACATGCTGGCAAGGCTTAAGGCAGGGCACAAGTGCTGGCAAGGCTTAAGGCAGGGGCACAAGTGCTGGCAAGGCTTAAGGCAGGGGCACAAGTGCTGGCAAGCTTAAGGAGGGGCACAAGTGTGGAAGGCTTAAGGCAGGGGCACAAGTGTGGCAAGGCTTAAGGCAGGGGCACAAGTGCGGCAAGGCTTAAGGCAGGGGCACAAGTGCTGGCAAGGCTTAAGGCAGGGGCACAAGTGTGGCAAGGTTAGGCAGGGCACAAGTGTGGCAAGGCTTAAGGCAGGGGCACAAGTGCTGGCAAGGCTTAAGGCAGGGGCACAAGTGCTGGCAAGGCTTAGGCAGGGGCACAAGTGAGCAAGGTTAAGGCAGGGCACAAGTGCTGGCAAGGCTTAAGGCAGGGGCACAAGTGCGGCAAGGCTTAAGGCAGGGGCACAAGTGCTGGCAAGGCTTAAGGCAGGGGCACAAGTGCTGGCAAGGCTTAAGGCAGGGGCACAAGTGCTGGCAAGGCTTAAGGCAGGGGCACAAGTGCTGGCAAGGCTTAAGGCAGGGGCACAAGTGCAGGCAAGGCTTAAGGCAGGGCACAAGTGCAGGCAAGGCTTAAGGCAGGGGCACAAGTGCTGGCAAGGCTTAAGGCAGGGGCACAAGTGCTGGCAAGGCTTAAGGCAGGGGCACAAGTGCTGGCAAGGCTTAAGGCGGGGCCAAGGGGAAGGCTTAAAGGGAAGGGGGAACAAGGGGGGGCAAAGGGTTAAGGCAGGGGCCAAGGGCGGCAAAGGGGAAAAGGGGAGGGGCAAATGCGGCAAATTAAGGAGGGGAAAAATTGCGGCAAGGTTTTGGAGGGGCAAAGTGGGCAATTAAGGGGGGGGCACAAGTGCGCAGGGTTAGGCGGGGGAAAGTCGGCAAGGTTTAAAGGGGGGGGACAGTGCGGGAAGGTTAAGGAGGGGCCAAAAAGGGCGGCAAGGTTAAAAAGGCAGGGGCACAAGTGCGGCAAGGCTTAAGGGGGGGGCCAAGTGCGGAAGGTTTTAAAGGAGGGCAAAAATCGGCAAGGTTAAAAGGAGGGCCAAAAACGGAAGGTTAAGGCAGGGGAAATCGGAAAGGTTAAAGGGGGAAAGGGGCAAACGGGAAAGGGGCTTAAGGCAGGGAAAAATGGGGGGAAAAAGGGGAAAAAAGGGGAAGGGGGGGAAAGTCAAAAAAGGCTTAAGGCAGGGGCCCCGTTGGGGGGGTTTGGGGGTTTAGGAGGGGGCCCAAAAAAGGAAAGGTTTAAGGCGGGCCAAAAGTGCAGGTTTAAAGGGGGGGGCAAAAGGGGGTTTCGGCAAAGGGGGTTAAGGGGGGCACAAGTGTGGAAGGAAAAAGGGGAGGGGAAAAAAAAGGGGGGAAGGTTGGGGGGGAAAATGCGGGCGGTTAAGGCAGGGCAAAGGCGGTAAAAGGCAGGGGCACAAGGCCAAATTTTCCAAGAAAAGGGGTTTATGTTAGGGAAAATGAGGAGGGGGGAAAAAAAAAATACACCAAGCATTGGAATCTATGATTTTTGCAGTACCCTGACTATCACAGCAACTAGAGGCAGCCGTGGAGCGTTCCTATTTTGGTTTTCCAAGACGCCTTTTTCACAGCCAAAAAACCAACCCCACCCAAAGAAAAAAAATGGAAAAAGGCTATTTTTTTTTCCCGGAGAAAAAACCCCAAAAGTAAGGGGAAAGGGGCCCCCAAAAACATAAAATTGGCGGCAAAAAAGAGAAACCCCTGCCCTAAAAAAGAAAATAGTATGAGCAAAGCTGGGGGCCCAAACTTCTAAATAGAAAAGGGGGGAAGGGTACTCACTGCAATCTCAAAAAACCCTTGAAAAAACACCAACTCTATAATCTCAAAATCCCCTGAGATCAACCCCCCTTACCCCCAAAAACCGGGGCCTCGGTTTTTAACAAAAAAAAAAAACAGCACCCCCTAAAAAAAAACTGGAAAAACAAAAAAGTACAAAAAAAGTGGCTGGACAAAAATGGAGGGCAAAACCCCCGGGGGGGGACCAAAAAGGCCCCCCCCAGAAATGCGGGCAAAATGCAAAAATAAAGCAAAACACAAAATAAAATTGCCCCTTAAAACTGATAGCGGGGAAAGCAGACAGGGGCACAGAAAGGGTAAAGGGAAAATTTTGGGAAAAAAGGTTTTAGACCAGAACAATTGATCCCGGGGGAACCCGGGGGAAAAAGACCCTTATTTAAAAACCCAAACAGTAAAAACCTTTCCCCTTTCCCCACAAACCTCCCTTTACCGTTTTTAACCCCAAGGGAAAACCCCGGTTTGAATCATCTAAAACCTTTTACAACATACCCCCCCCCTTTAGGGGGGTTTCCCAAAAACCCCCCTTTTTTAGCAACCGGTCGGTCGGATGAGTTTATGATACGAAGGGGTAAGCTCTTGCATGGTTTTTCCAAGCAAACACCCAAAAATTGTTTTTTCCTGACCAAAACCCCTCCTTTAAACCAATTTTCTGGAGTCTCCGTTAGAAAAACGAAATTTTAATTTTTTCTCAACCCCCTACCCAGATTGCCCTAACCCCAAAAAGGGTCAAAAGGGACAGCGCAGGAACCACTGGCTCAACAAACCCCCTTTAAAAAGGGGGTTGGGAACCCTTTGGATCTTAAAGTCCCTGGAAGAAGCAAACAAAAAAGAAACGGGGAAAAAAATCCCCATGATTTTTTAAAAGGGGCCAATAAAAACCCAGGCTTTAAAATTTTGGAGATGCTACTCTCATAGGAATATTCTTTGAGGACAACCGGGGCCAAGTCCCCCACCTAAACCGGGAAATCAGCCCCCATGCCGGTTTGAAAAACGCTGGGCCTCCCCGGGAAGGGGGACAACCTCCCCAAATACCGGGGCCCAAAAACGCTGCTACGCTCAAAACCCCAGTAAAACCCCGGACAGACAGAAACCCCCCGTCTGTCCTGAAAAAAATCGAGGGTGAAAAACCCCAAATTTCAAAAAAACGGAGAGACAAAGGGGGGCAACCCCCCCTATTATTAAGGAAAAAATCACCAAAAGGAAAAAAAAAAGGGGGCCCATTTTTTCCTGTTTAGAAAAAAACAAAACATCTTAGATAATCCCAAAGGGGCGGTTGGGGTTTTCCCCAGTTTGCCCCTTTTTCTGGGGTGAAATGCCGAGGGGAAAGAAATTGGGGAAAACCCCCTTTGAAAAAAAAAGTCCCCAAAATTGGAAAAAAAACTGGACTCCTCGGGCCCCGAACAATGTTTCGGAATGGTGAACCCCAAACCCTTTCTAAAAAACAACGGCCCCAATTCGGGGGAGAAAGGCAATTTTGGTAATGGCAAAAGATGTATTTTTTTGGGAAAATTTTATCAAAAAATTACCCAGTTTGGGGGTCTTTCTTTAAAAACGGGGAAAATGGAAATGAAATCCATAGAGAAAAGGGGCCCCCGGGGCTTTTGGGCACAGGAAAAGGCTTTAACAAACCACTAGAGGAAGAAAGGCTTGGAGCGAGAGCAAGCCCCCCAGGACTGAAACAAATTCCCTGACATCGCGAGACAAGGTTTTGGCCACCAAAAGGCCCGACAAACCAAGCCCTCTGGTACCAAAAATTCCGGGTTTGCCCACCAATGCGGAACAATGAATCTCGACATCACACCTTTTTCCATTGGTCCGGGACAAAACAATTTTCCAACAGGGCAGCGCTCGGGCCTATCCTCCGAAAACCCCTCCAGAGAAAAGTCTCAATTGGGCGAGATGGCGGAAAAGAACAAACCCCCTTCAAAATAACAAGGTTTCGGGATAGTTGGAGAGGTCCCAAGGGAAAACTCCTCGAGAGGGCATCGCCCTTAACATTCTTAGTGCCAGGAAGAAAGGAAACCACAAAATTAAAACGTGTGAAACACAAGGCCCACCTGGCCTGCTAGGATTGATCGCTTGGCAGATTCCAGATAGACCAGATTCTTTATGGTCCGTAAGGACCACCACCTGATGTTTGGCTCCCTCCAGCCAATGTCTCCACTCTTCAAAAGCCACTTCATGGCCAATAACTCCCGATTACCCACGTCATAATTACGTTCAGTAGGAGAAAATTTTCGAGAGAAAAAGGCACAAGGGTTACTTTTAGAGGTCTCTGGATCTTTTTGGGACCAAAACGGCACCTGCCCCAATTTCAGAGGCATCAACCTCCACCTGAAATGGCAGAGAAACATCAGGCTGCCGTTAGAACAGGAGCAGAAGTGAAATCTCTGCTTAAGTTCCTGAAACGCAGAGACTGCCTCAGGAGGCCAATTCACCACATCAGAACCCTTTCTGGTCAAATCAGTTAATGGTTTAACAATAACCGAGAAATTACCAATAAATTTACGATAAAAATTGGCAAAACCCAAAAATCTCTGAAGAGCCTTTAATGAAGTAGGTTGGACCCAATCACAGATGGCCTGAACCTTGACCGGGTCCATTTCAATAACAGATGGGGGACAAAATGAATCCCAGAAATTGAGATCTTCTGTACGCCAAAAAGACACTTTGATCCCTTCACATACAGAGCATTCTCTCTCAAAAATCTGGAATACAGTTCGAACATGTTTCACATGAGAGTCCCAGTCATTAGAAAAAATCAAGATATCATCCAAATAAACAATCAGAAACTTGTCCACAAAATCCTGAAAATGTCATTCATGAAGGACTGGAAGACGGAAGGAGCATTAGTGAGCCCAAAGGGCATCACAAGGTACTCAAAATGCCCTTCAGGGGTGTTAAATGCCGTCTTCCATTCATCCCCGTGCTTAATGCGAATAAGGTTATACGCCCCCTGAGGTCAAGCTTGGTAAACCAAGTAGCGTTTTTCACCCTGGAAAACAGGTCAGAAATCAAGGGTAACGGGTATTGATATTTCACAGTAATATTGTTCAAGAGACGATAATCAATACACGGCCTTAATGAACCATCTTTTTTGGCCACAAAGAAAAAACCGGCACCTAAGGGTGAAGAGGATGGTCTGATATGACCCTTCTCCAATGATTCCTTGATATAAGACCGCATAGCGTCATGTTCAGGTACAGACAAGTTAAAAGGCGACCCTTAGGGAATTTACTACCTGGCACTAATTCAATAGCGCAGTCATAGCTCCTATGGGGAGGCAAGGATGCAGATTTACTTTCGCTAAACACATCAGAAAAATCAAACAAAAAGTCAGGAACATCCTCAGCCTGGGGGGAGGCAGAAAAAACAGGAGTGTTGGTATTAAACATTGGCAGCCCCAACTGGTTACAGACACAGATTCCAATCCAAAACAGGATTATGAGACTGTAACCAAGGGAAACCCAGCACTATAATGTCATGCAGATTATATAGAACCAAAAATTTGCAGCACTCCTGGTGATCAGGTTCAACCCTCATTATCACCTGAGTAGAAAACTGGGGTTTATTCTCAGCCAAAGGGGTAGAATCGATCCCCAGTAAAGGAATAGACTTCTGTAGGGGTATCAAGGGAAACCCACAACGTTTAGCAAATCATAATCCATCAGGTTAATAGCTGCTCCAGAATCAACGAAAGCCTGAGCAGAAAATGAGGACAGAGAGCATATCAGAGTGACAGTTAATAAAAACTTAGTCTGAACACTACCCAAGACAACTGAGCGTGCAAAATGTCTTCCCCGCTTAGGGCAGACTGAAATAGCATGAGAGGCATCACCACAGTAGAGACATAACCCATTGCGCTTTCGAAACTCATGACGCTGTGCCCCAGACACCACTCCATCACACTGCATGGGCTCAGCAGCTGGCTCACAAGGCAACACCACTCCACGCATACTTCTCCGCTCACGCAAACGTCTGTCAATTTGAATCGCTAATGACATAGAATCATTGAGACCAGAGGGGACAGGGAATCCCACCATAACATCCTTTACATTATCCGACAGACCCTTCCGGGAAAGGGCCGCCAAAGCGTCGTCATTCACTTGGTCAGGACTGCCCACCTACGGAATCTCTGACAGTATAACTCAGCGTCATCAAGCCCCTGATTTAATGCCAACAAGGCTTTTTCAGCTTGATCAGTGACATTAGGCTCATCGTACAATAACCCAAAGCCTGAAAAAATGCATCAACATCACTCAAAACAGGATCCCCAGTATCAGGGAAAAAGCCCAATCCTGAGATCGCCGCGCAGGAGAGAGATGATAATTTGAACCTGCTGCGCTGCGTTTCCTGAGGACTTAGATTTTAAGGCAAGAAAACAATTTACAAATTATTTTTGAAATTCTGAAACTTAGCTCGATCCCTAAAAACAAATCTGGCATGGGGATCCTAGGTTTCCACAACAGGCAACCTAGCAAGATATGCAGCAATACTCTGAACCTCAGTGGCAAGCTGATCCACACGGCCAGACAACTGTGCAAACTCCATTGGGAGAAAAGATCCTCCCCAGCACCCAGAGATACAGAGGGAAAAAAAAAAAAAAAATGCAACAAACAAAAAAATATCTGACAACTTTTCTTCCTTCAAAATATTTTTTCCCTTCTGTGAGTACCATACAATTTTTATAGCGGTGATACTGTTATGTTACGGTAGCTGAGGAGTGCAGGCAAAAAAGGAAATACACCAGAGCAGTTGGAATCTATGAGATTGCGTACCCTGACTAACCACAGCAACTAGAGGCAGCGTGGAGCGTTCCTACGTTGGTCCTAGACGCCTCGTCACAGCCTGAGAAACCAACCACACCCAAAGATAGAAATAGGAAAGCTATCTGCCCCGGAGCAGAACCCCAAAGATAATAGAAAGCCCCCAAACATGTAATGGCGGCTAGACAAGAGGAAATACTGACACAGAAGAAAATAGTATGAGCAAACGCTGGGGCCCAAACTATCTAAATAGAAAAGGATAGGAAGGGTACTCACGCAATCTCAGAAACCCTGAAAAACACCAACTCTATAATCTTCAAAATCACCTGAGATCACACGACCTCTACACCCAAACTAGCCATCTGGTGTAACAAAAGCCAAAACAGCAGCCACTGAAAAAAAAACTGGAAAAAGCAAAAGTACAAATACAAAAGTGGCTGGACTAAACTGAGAGGGCAAAGCCCCGGAGGGGACCCTGAAGGCCCCCACAGAAGTGCAGGACAAAATGCAAAAATATGCAAAAACACAAAATAGAAATTGTCTTATCTGATAGCAGGAGATGAGACACGAACAGCAGGCTACAAGGGAACTGGAAGAAGGATTAGACCAGAACAATTGATCCCCGGCAACCCTGATGGAAATGAATCCTTAATAAGACCAATAGTAACACCTGATTCCAGTCCTCACAATCCATCTAAGTATCCGCTTAGCCTTCCAACAGAGGGAGCCTAGCTCAGAACTCATCTCAACCCATTCACACAGTACCCCCCCTTGAGGAGGGTCACCGAACCCTCATTTAGCAACAGGTCGGTCAGGATATTCTATGATACGCACGGATAAGTCTCTTGCATGGATGTCCGAAGCAAACACCCAAATTGTCTTCTGACCATAACCTCTCCATTTAACCAAATACTGGAGTCTCCGTTAGAAAAAGAGAATCCAATATTTCTCAACCCATACTCCAGATTTTGCCCTCAACCAAACAGGGTCAGGAGGCACAGCAGCAGGAACACACTGGCTCAACACCTCTTCAACAAGGACTTGTGGAACACGTTATGGATCTTAAATGTCCTGGAAGAAGCAAACGAAAAGAAACAGGATTATAATCTCCATGATCTTATAAGGTCAATGAACCAGGCTTAAATTTAGGAGATGCTACTCTATAGGAATATCTTGAGGACAACCAGACAAAAGTCCCCACCCTAAACGAGGACCTCATTTCCTATGCCGGTTAGCAAATCGCTGGGCCTTCTCCTGAGAGAGGGACAACCTCTCACTCCCTGGTCCCAAATCTGCTGCATACGCTCAACAACAGAGTCAAACACCTGGACAGACAGAAGCCTAGTCTGCCCTGAAGAAAATCGAGGGTGAAACCCAGAATTACAGAAAAAGGGGAGACATCAAAGTGGCAGAGCTAGCCCTATTATTAGAGCAAACTCAGCCAAAGGCAAAAAAGAGGACCCAGTCATCTGATCAGCAGACACAAAGCATCTTAGATAAGTCTCCAATGTCTGGTTTGTTCTTCAGTTTGACTTGGTCTGAGGATGAAATGCCAGAGAAAGACAATTGAACACCCAGTTTAGAACAAAAAAGTCCTCCAACAATCTGGAAACAAACTGACTCTCTGTCAGAACAATGTTCTCAGGAATGCCGTGTAAACAACCACGTGCTGAAGGAACAACGGAACAAATTCAGAGGAGAAAAGGCAAACTTAGGTAATGGCACAAGAGTACATTTTGGAAAATCCCCGGAGGGGACCCGGGGAAGGCCCCCACAAAGTGCAGGACAAAATGCAAAAATATAGCAAAAACACAAAATAAGAAATTGTCTTATCTGCTAGCAGGAGATGCAGACACGACACAGCAGGCTACAAGGGAAACTGGAAAGAAGGATTCAGACCAGAACAATTGATCACCGGCAACCCTGATGGGAAAATGACTCCCTTATATAAGACCAATCAGTAACACCTGATTCCCCGTCCTCACAATCCTCACTAGTACCGCTTGTAACCACCAGAGGGAGCCTCTGCTCAGAACTCATCTCAAACCCATTCACAACAGGCACCCATAGGGGTGAAGAGCTAGCTTTCACCCCTCTACTCTGTACTTGGACATTTAGGACTAGATCCTTTGTTGTACAGTGCGGAGACACTCCACAACCCCATGCTCCAAGTGAGCAGGCACTTCTTGTCTGTCCTCCGTAAATGGGTAATGCCTTCTTCCCCAATTACAGTCGTGCATGCGCATTCAGACGGGACAAGAGCGAAGAGCGTAAAGCCTTTCCTGTGTGCCTAACCGATATAAAGCGAAAAGGACAATTAAACATAAGGACAAGGGGGTCTCAAGTGCAGGCTAGGCGTAAGACAGGGGCACAAGTGCAGGCAAGGCTTAAGGCAGGGGCACAAGTGCAGGCAAGGCTTAAGGCAGGGGCACAAGTGCAGGCAAGGCTTGAGGCAGGGGCACAACGTGCTGGCAAGGCTTAGGCAGGGGCACAAGTGCTGGCAAGGCTTAAGGCAGGGGCACAATGCAGGCAAGGCTTAAGGCAGGGGGCACAAGTGCAGGCAAGGCTTAAGGCAGGGGCACAAGTGCTGGCAAGGCTTAAGGCAGGGGCACAAGTGCAGGCAAGGCTTAAGGCAGGGGCACAAGTGCGGCAAGGCTTAAGGCAGGGGCACAAGTGCTGGCAAGGCTTAAGGCAGGGGCACAAGTGCTGGCAAGGCTTAAGGCAGGGGCACAAGTGCTGGCAAGGTTAAGGCAGGGGCACAAGTGCTGGCAAGGCTTAAGGCAGGGGCACAAGTGCTGGCAGGCTAAGGCAGGGGCAAAATCTGGCAAGGCTTAAGCAGGGGCACAAGTGCTGGAAAGTTTAAGGCAGGGGCAGGAATCTGGCAAGGCTTAAGCAGGGGCAGGAATCTGGCAAGGCTTAAGGCAGGGGCACAAGTGCTGGAAGGTTAAGGCAGGGGAAAGTGCTGGAAGGCATAAGGCAGGGGCACAAGTGTAGGCAGGCATATAGGCAGGGCACAATGTAGGCTAGGCATAAGGCAGGGGCACAGTGCTGGCAAGGCTTAAGGCAGGGGCACAAGTGCGGCAGGCTAAGGCAGGGGCACAAGTGCAGGCTAGGCATAAGGCAGGGCACAATGCAGGCAGGCATAAGGAAGGGGCACAAGTGCGGCAAGGCTTAAGGCAGGGCACAAGTGCTGGCAAGGCTTAAGGCAGGGGCACAAGTGCTGGCAAGGCTTAAGGCAGGGGCACAAGTGCGGCAGGCTTAAGGCAGGGGCACAAGTGCTGGCAAGGTTAAGGCAGGGGCACAAGGCAGGCAAGGCTTAAGGCAGGGGCACAAGTGCTGGCAAGGCTTAAGGCAGTGGCACAAGGGCTGGCAAGGCTTAAGGCAGGGCACAAGGCTGGCAAGGCTTAGGCAGGGGCACAATGCTGGCAAGGCTTGAGGCAGGGGCACAAGTGCAGCAAGGCTTAAGGCAGGGGCACAAGTGCGGCAAGGCTTAAGGCAGGGGCACAAGTGCAGGCAAGGCTTAAGGCAGGGGCACATGTGCTGGCAAGGCTTAAGGCAGGGGCACAAGTGCTGTCAAAGCTTAAGGCAGGAACAACTGCTGGCAAAGGCTTAAGGCAGGGGCACAAGTGCTGTCAAGGCTTAAGGCAGGGGCACAAGTGCAGGCAAGGCTTAAGGCAGGGGCACAAGTGAGGAAGGCTTAAGCAGGGGCACAAGTGCAGCAAGGCTTAAGGCAGGGGCACAAGTGCAGGCAAGGCTTAAGGCAGGGGCACAAGTGCAGGCAAGGCTTAAGGCAGGGGCACAAGTGCAGGCAAGGCTTAAGGCGGGCACAAGTGCAGGCAAGGGGGGCACAAGTGCTGGCAAGGCTAAGGCATTGCACATTGCATTAAGGGTTAGGCACCATAGGGGTGAAGAGCTAGGCTCACCTCATCTGCTGGACATTAGGCTAGTGCTTGTGGACAGTGCGGAGCACTCCACAAGCCCATGCGCAAGTGCCAAGGCACTTGCGCCTGTAAGGCATGCTCCAATTCAGCGTGCAGGCATTCAAGGCAGGCGAAGGCTAAAGCCTTTCCTGTGTGCTAAGTTAAGCAAGGACAATTAACTAAGGACAAGGGGTCCAAGTGCAGGGCTAAGCAGACAGTGCAGGGCTTGCGCACAAGTGCAGGCAAGGCTTAAGGCAGGGCCAAGTGCGGCAAGGCTTAAGCAGGGACAAGTGCGGCAAGGCTTAAGGCAGGGCCAAGTGCAGCAAGGCTTAAGGCAGGGGACAAGTGCGGCAAGGCTTAAGGAGGGGCACAAGTGCAGGCAAGGCTTAAGGCAGGGGCACAAGTGCAGGCAAGGCTTAAGGCAGGGGCACAAGTGCAGGCAAGGCTTAAGGCAGGGCACAAGTGCGGCAAGGCTTAAGGCAGGGGCACAAGTGCAGCAAGGCTTAAGGCAGGGGCACAAGTGTGGCAAGGCTTAAGGCAGGGGCACAAGGTGCGGCAAGGCTTAAGGCAGGGGCACAAGTGCGGCAAGGCTTAAGGCAGGGGCACAAGTGCAGGCAAGGCTTAAGGCAGGGGCACAAGTGCTGGCAAGGCTTAAGGCAGGGGCACAAGTGCTGGCAAGGCTTAAGGCAGGGCACAAGTGCTGGCAAGGCTTAAGGCAGGGGCACAAGTGCGGCAAGGCTTAAGGCAGGGGCACAAGTGCAGGCAAGGCTTAAGGCAGGGGCACAAGTGCTGGCAAGGCTTAAGGCAGGGGCACAAGTGCAGGCAAGGCTTAAGGCAGGGGCACAAGTGCAGGCAAGGCTTAAGGCAGGGGCACAAGTGCAGGCAAGGCTTAAGGCAGGGGCACAAGTGCTGGCAAGGCTTAAGGCAGGGGCACAAGTGCTGGCAAGGCTTAAGGCAGGGGCACAAGTGCTGGCAAGGCTTAAGGCAGGGGCACAAGTGCGGCAAGGCTTAAGGCAGGGGCACAAGTGCAGGCAAGGCTTAAGGCAGGGGCACAAGTGCTGGCAAGCTTAAGGCAGGGGCACAAGTGCGGCAAGGCTTAAGGCAGGGGCACAAGTGCTGGCAAGGCTTAAGGCAGGGGCACAAGTGTGGCAAGGCTTAAGGCAGGGGCACAAGTGCTGGCAAGGCTTAAGGCAGGGGCACAAGTGCTGGCAAGGCTTAAGGCAGGGGCACAAGTGCTGGCAAGGCTTAAGGAGGGGCACAAGTGCTGGCAAGGCTTAAGGCAGGGGCACAAGTGCTGGCAGGCTTAAGGCAGGAGGGGCAAGGAATGCGGCAGGCTAAGGCAGGGGCACAAGTGCGGCAAGGCTTAAGGCAGGGGCAAGTGCAGCTGGCAGGTAAGGCAAGGCTTAAGGCAGGGGCACAAGTGCTGAGCAAGGCTTAAGCAGGGCACAAGTGGGCAAGGCTTAAGGCAGGGGCACAAGTGTGGCAAGGCTTAGGCAGGGGGCACAAGTGCTGGCAAGGCTTAAGGCAGGGGCACAAGTGCTGGCAAGGCTTAAGGCAGGGGCACAAGTGTGGCAAGGCTTAAGGCAGGGCACAAGTGCTGGCAAGGCTTAAGAGGCACAAGTGCTGGTAGCAAGGCGGGTAAGTGCAGGGGCACAAGTGTGCAAGGCTAAGGCTGGGGCACAAGTGCGGCAAGGCTTAAGGCAGGGGCACAAGTGCTGGCAAGGCTTAAGGCAGGGGCACAAGTGCTGGCAAGGCTTAAGGCAGGGGCACAAGTGCGGCAAGGCTTAAGGCTACCAAGCTGCTAGGCTTAAGGCAGGGGCACAAGGCTGAAGAGCTTAAGGCAGGGGCCAAGTCTGGCAAGGCTTAAGGCAGGGGCAAAGTTGGAGGCTCAAGTGCAGGAGGCACGACAAGCTGGCAGGCTTGCAAGTGGCAGGGCACAAGTGCATGCGAAAGGTTAAGGCAGGGGCACAATGCTGGCAAGGCTTAAGGCAGGGGACAAGTGCTGGCAAGGCTTAAGGCAAGGGGCACAAGTGCTGGAAGCTTAAGGCAGGGCACAGTGCTGGAAGGCTGCAGGGGCACAAGGCGGCAAGGCTTAACGGCAGGGGCACAAGTGCAAAGGCATAAGGCAAAGGGGCTCAAGTGCAGGCAAGGCATAAGGCAGGGGCACAAGTGCGGCAAGGCTTAAGGCAGGGGCACAAGTGCGGCAGGCTTAAGGCAGGGGCACAAGGTGGCAGGCTTAGGCAGGGCACAAGTGCAGAAGCTTAAGGCAGGGGCACAAGTGCAGGCAAGGCTAAGGCAGGGGCAAAGTGCAGGCAAGGCTTAAGGCAGGCAAGGCGGCAAGGTGGCAGGCAAGTGCGGCAAGGCTTAAGGCAGGGGCACAAGTGCAGGCAAGGCTTAAGGCAGGGGCACAAGTGCAGGCAAGGCTTAAGGCAGGGCCAGTGCAGGCAAGGTTAAGGCAGGGGCACAAGTGCGGCAAGGCTTAAGGCAGGGGCACAAGTGGGCAAGGCTTAAGGCAGGGGCAAAGTGCAGGCAAGGCTTAAGGCAGGGGCACAAGTGCGGCAAGGCTTAAGGCAGGGGCACAATGCAGTTAGCAGGCACAGGCTTAGGCAGGACATGCGGAAGCTTAAGGCAGGGGCACAATGGCAGGCAGAGGCGTAAGCTAAGGGGCACAAGGAGCAAGGCTTAAGGCAGGGAGGCCAAGCTAGGCAGGGAAGTGGCAAGCTTAGCAGGGCAAGTGCGGCAGCTTAGGAGGGCCAAGTGCGGCAGGCTTAAGGCAGGGGCACAAGGCGGCAGGCTTAAGGCAGGCACAAGGCTGGCAAGCTAGGCGGGGCACAAGGCAGCAGGCATAGGAGAGGCACGGCAAGGCTTAGCAGGCAGTGCAGTAGAGGGCACAAGGCAGGAGAGCAGGGCACTGAGGCAAGTAGCATGAAAGAGCTTACGGGCCAAGGCAGGTTAGGCGGACGGGCAGGCTTAGCAGGACAGGCAGGTTAAGGCAGGGGCACAAGGCTGGCAGTTAGGCAGGCACAGTGCGCAAGGCTTAGAGGAAGGCAAGAGTGCTGGCAAGGCTAAGGCAGGGGCACAAGTGCTGGCAGCTTAAGGCAGGGGCACAAGTGCTGGCAAGGCTTAAGGCAGGGGCACAAGTGCTGGCAAGGCTTAAGGCAGGGGCACAAGTGCTGGCAAGGCTTAAGGCAGGGGCACAAGTGCTGGCAAGGCTTAAGGCAGGGGCACAAGTGCTGGCAAGGCTTAAGGCAGGGGCACAAGTGCTGGCAAGGCTTAAGGCAGGGGCACAAGTGCTGGCAAGGCTTAAGGCAGGGGCACAAGTGCTGGCAAGGCTTAAGGCAGGGGCACAAGTGCTAGGCAAGGCTTAAGGCAGGGGCACAAGTGCGGCAAGGCTTAAGGCAGGGGCACAAGTGCTGGCAAGGCTTAAGGCAGGGGCACAAGTGCTGGCAAGGCTTAAGGCAGGGGCACAAGTGCTGGCAAGGCTTAAGGCAGGGGCACAAGTGCTGGCAAGGCTAAGGCAGGGGCACAAGTGCAGGCAAGGCTTAAGCAGTGGCACAAGTGCTGGCAAGGCTTAAGCAGGGGCACAAGTGCTGGCAAGGTAAGGCAGGGGCACAAGTGTGGCAAGGCTTAAGGCAGGGGCACAAGTGCAGGCAGGCTTAAGGCAGGGGCACATGCGGCAAGGCTTAAGGCAGG
>JARQOD010013499.1:0-15248 GCA_033576555.1 Oophaga sylvatica
CAGCAGACTTGCGGAAACCCGGGATCCAAGATGGAGGCACCTAGGCCAAAGGCACTGCGGAGAACCACTGAGGGTACTTGGAACCCGGAGGGGGCGCAAAAGGGAAAAAGCCAAGGGAAAACCCAGGACCAGCTGATTTTTAAAGGAAAAACGGTTACTAAGCAGGAGGTACCTGTCCCCAAAACACTCCCCAAGGCCCACGACGTTGTGAATCGGATACCAGATGGAGGCACCTGCCAAAGGACGCAAACCAGCGACGGTAGGAACCCGAGGGGCAGCAGAAGGAAAAAAACCAATGGCACAACCGGGGACCATGACGTACTGGGCCCCGGGTTTACAAAGCGGAGGTACCTGGCCCCAAAGCATACCAAGGCCAGGACGTTGGGGGAAGGATCCCAAAGGAGGCACCTGGGCCAAAGGAAACTGGGGAAACCCCACTGAGGGTACGGGAAACCCCGGGAGGGCAGAGAAGGAAAGAGCCAAAAGGCCAACCCGAGGACCGTGACTTTACTAAACCCCGTAACACAGGGAAAGTGTTGACTGTGCAACAGCACTTCCGAGCAACAATGGGGGTGTTGGACCCCGGGGTCAAGGGGGGTTTTTAAAATACTAGAAAAGTAATTTCCTTGTTCCTGTCAATTTAAATTTTAACTTCAAAAAGAAAAAGAAAACCCTTTACTCCATAAGATGTGTTTTTCTTTTAAAACTAATTCTAGTAATAAAGAATTGACAAAAAAAACCAAATTTTAAACGTTAACAGCAATGAAAACCCAAAAAAAAATTTTAAGGAATTGCAAAAGGGTTGAACATAAAAGATACAAGTACATATCTGAACCCATTAAGTGGAAAGTAACATTGTACACCATTTTTTTTGTATAGAAAGAATGTCGACTTCAAAAAAACAAGCATTAAAGTTTTCTTGAATTCTAAAAAATTACTTTTTGGAATAATTCACAACGTTTTAAAAAAATTTTTTCAATTTCCATAGTATACCAAATAGTGGCAAAAATCATGTTTTTTAACAAACAAACCTTTAAAAAGGATATGCATAGGAAAATTGCATTTTGCCTGACGTCGATTGCAACAGACAAGGATAGTAAGGAAATTATAGATGAGACGCATACCCAAGTGGTGAAGGGCGATGTAATCTCCCCAAATAAAGGGCGTCACTACTACAAAAATTTTTTTTTTAAAGCTTTATAAACGGGGTCGGGGATGTATGCTTGCGCCTTTTTGTTTGACGCACAGACTCCCTTTCCCCTGCTGAGACGCGGGGGGTAGGAACTTTTTTCAGTTTCACTTAGTCGAGTTTTTTTTTTTTGGAGTGCAGATCCGCCCCATTTAGTTCTTCAACCAGCGGTTGTAGTCTGCGAGCGGTGTCAGGGGCACACCCAAAAAATTTTTTCTCAAAATTGTTGCTCTCCACCTATTCAAAAAAATAAAAACTATTATGGACCGCTCCATCCGTATACAATACATTGGTTGAAAACACAAAGAAGTACAAAAGGGGCCTTTCACACCACTAACATTTGTTTGCAGGTTCACGCAGTCTCTGCGAATAACCACATTTTGGGGCCTTATAACTTTTCAGACTTTTTTTATAAATTTCTAAAAATAAGAAGGCAGGGGAAGGCCGGGTCGTGGATTTTTCTTCAGGGAGAGGACGGGGGGATTCTGGGGCGCTGCGGCCCCATGACACAGCATCCACCATTTTTTCCCCGGGCCTTGCTTTCCCTTTATGCGACTTTGTGGGATCGGAGTCCCCCCCTCTGGGGGAAAAGAACAAATTGAAGCCGTTTTGTTTGGATCTAGCCAAGCATCGACTTCAATTGTTTCCACCTCCTCTCAGGACCACACCCATGTTGGGCAACCACTGTCTCTTCACCGCCTGGGAAATTTCCCGGCAGTCAGAAGTTTGTACAGGGGCCAGTGAGTTTGTCTGTTTTCAGAATCTATTGGGTTTCAAACAGGGGCCCCGCCAAGCGCTTTTGTAATGTGAAAAAAGAGGGGTATGCAGTGATGCCAACCTGTGTCCCTGAATCGAAAGGGGGTGAGACGTGCCGATGGTCAGCACACCCCGAACGATTGGAGTGAGAACCCAGGTGCCCGTTTTTGTTGAGCAGGTGTGGCCAGACCACCCAACAGCAGGGTTGAAAGGGTAGTGGATGAGACCAATACCCCATGGGGAAAAACGAAAGGGGGGGAGCACCAAAGGGAAAATAATAAATTTATTTTTAAGCGCCATTAAAACCGCACGCTTTCAGTTTTGAGTTTTAGAAAACAAGTCATAAGAACCGTTAACAATACAAAATTAAAACTAAAAAGTCCCCCTCTCGGAAAAATTACAATGTACAAGAGATGGGGGAATAAAAAGAATAGGTTTACAAGTGCATTACAAGATGTTCCAGCCATCTAAGGGACTGAGGGATGGAGATAGTGAATGGGCTAGAGACACACACACACTTACACAGAATACATAGAATGACTTTGATTAGTGAATGTGATAGCCGCTCTGAACAAATGTGTTTTGAGGGAGCGCCTGAAACCATGCAAATTGTGGATAGTCCTAATTTCTTGGGTACAGCATTCCAGAGGATTGGCGATAGAGCAGGAGAAGTCTTGGAGTCGGGAGTGGTGAGGTACGTATTAGTGCAGAGGTTAGTCGAAAGTCGTTTGCAGAGCGCAGCAGTCGGTTAGGCCGATAGATAGAAATGAGGGAGAGATGTAGGAGGGGTGCTGCACTGTGGAGAGCTTTGTGGGTGAGAACCATACTTTGGTTGAAAGCTGGGAGAGGCCTAGAGAAATGGTTAGTGATAGAAGGAAGATAGAGGAAGACATTGCCCCAACGGTACAAACAGGAGGGAGAGTTTAGCTGCAGACTCGGTTGCCTGTAGCCTCCAGTTGGCACCTGTTCGGAGCAGTTGTCTTCCAAAAGTCAAAACGTGCGCTCCCAGGACTTGCACTGCGTGGTCCCTATTTTCACACACTTGCACATGATATTTGCTAGTGAAATGCAAGCTGTTGTAATCAAAAATTAAAAATAGCTAAAAGTGTCAGTCACCTCAATACCACAAATATGTGGAAACATGTGCGGACAAAGCACGTAGTTGAGTTACAAAGACACACTGGAGAAGTAGGCCAACCTACAGCAGCACCTACATCTCAGGTTGTGTTGAAGCCTCTTCATCGAGCTCACACACAAGCTGTTATGCTTCCTCACAGGATCGCCATGGAAACCTCGCCACTGTTGTCCAGAGACAAACTGTTATTCCACACACAGCAGCAAGTTCCCTGTCATCCTCACACTCCCAGGCCACAAAACAGCCAGCGGTAGCACAGGCATGGGATAAAACAACGGCCATACTCCGCAAACCATGCACGAGCACAGGCTCTGAATGCTGGCATTGCAAAACTCCTGTCCCTTGAAATGCTGTGATTCAGGCTGGTGGAGACAGACAGTTTCCGTAACTGAATATCATTGTCAATCCCACAATACAATGTTGCCAAGCCGATTTCATTTCAGCAGGCAAGCCGTCCCTGGTCTGCAAAAGCATGTTGAGGGAAAAATTAAACATGCGCTACAAAAAGCCCTCAGTAGCAAGTCCACCTGACCACCGATGCGTGGACCAGTACCCATTGTTATGATCTGCTACAACAGTAAGGAAAGAAGGGAATTCTGTCCCTACAATACAACTAAGCTGAATCCCTACGATGTAACGGGGAACCTGATCCTGCGACCAGACCCGCTAAAGTCCTCATCTAGTGTGAACGAAGACCTATAGTTGCGAGGAGTAATCCCTACAAGATCTAGGGACTGGGAGAAAAGGTGGACACCTCCTAGTCCTAACATAAATTTGTAGCATGATAATATAAACAGAAAATAAATACTTTGTGATCCTAACATCAAGCAAAACTCACAGATTAAGGCACCTAAGCACCCGCTAGCTTAACAGTAGATAATACAATGAAGTCAAGCAAAGCCAGAAGGCGGAGCCAGACTAAATAGGGAAAAAAGGTCATGTGACCAGCAAACTGAAACAAAACCTAACAAGAGGGTTCTAACACCCATGGCCAGGGACAATACCTTCCCTCACTGCCCATTGGGTCAATGTTGTGTGCAGCCGGGTACTGATCTTGGCGAGTGGCGCTGTAACGTGTTCTGCCAACTCCAAGGATTGCAGGAATCAAGTCTGTACACATTGATTCCTCGTCCTATTCCAGTTCCTCAGAATCAATCGCTGCAGGAGCCGTCACGGTCCTACCTCCACATGGACCCGTGAACGTTTACCTGTTGCGATCGATATGAGCACAGCCGTGTCCAAAGTCAACAGGCCATCCTGAAATAATTTCCATGGGGAATCTTAGCCACACACGCAGGAGCTCTGTAATGCCATAAAGCAGGAGAGCGACGTGTGGTTTTTTGGAAGAGAATCTACAGGCAGGCCTGGTAGTGTGTGACAATGGCCGAATCTGGTGTCAGCTCTGGGCCTTGGCAACCTCACTCACATACCATGTCTGCAATGTGCTCAACTTGGTCGTGCAGAGTTTTTTGGAGGCCCTACCCGGGATCTTGATGCACTGCTGCACAAGGTCCGCCTAGAGTGCGCCACTTGCGACGTTCCAGCATGGCCAGATCGCTGATTGCAGCTCTGCAACGCAGATTTCACCTTCATGAACATCGCATTATATGTGACGAACCCACCGGGTGGAATTCCTCTTTTACATATGTTGGAGCGGTTGTGTGAGCAGCAGCCAAACAGTAATGGAGTATCACTGCATCGGGCGCAGTCAACTCGAAATTTGCGGCGTTCACACTTCACCACTACTGAGTGGGCCTCTATAATAAGAATAATAATTTTAAATTATTTATATAGCGCCATAATATTCCGCATGCTTTAACAGTTTAAACATTTTCAAAACACGATTTCAAAGTAACAACGTTAACAATACAATAATTAAAGCAAAACAGGCCCCCTGCGGTGAAAGCTTACAATCTACAATGAGGTGGGGGAAATACAAAGTACAGGTGTTTATATACAATGGTGTTTTTACAATGATGGTCCAGCCATTTTAAGGAAGTGAGGATGCATGGAATAGTGAATGGGCTACACACACAGAATTACACATAGAATGACTTTGATTAGTGAATGTTTATAGGCCACTGTGAACAAATGTGTTTTGAGGGGGCGCCTGAAACCATCCAAATTGCGGATAGTCCTAATTTCTTTGGGGGACAGCAATCCAGAGGGTTGGCGCAGCGCGGTGAAGTCTTTTGGGGTTGGAGTGGGAGGTACGGATTAGTGCAGAGGTTAGTCGAAGGTTCCCTTTGCAGAGGCAGCAGTCGGTTAGGCCGATAAATATAAATAAGGGAGGAATGTAGGGGGGTGCTGCGCTGTGGAGAGCTAAAGTTGGGAGAACCAGAAAATTTGAAATTGGATCCTATAATGGAATGGGCAGCCACTGCCAGTGTAATGAGTGGCGAATAACTCTAGAAGGATATCGCCACGTTTTGCGTGCGTTTGATGAGTCCAACGGGGGATGGCGAGTTACAATGATGCACTAGCAGCCTGACTGTCCCCCTTATCTGCCCGCTTCAAAAAACACGCAAGCACTAGGCATGAGGTTTTGGAAGAGGGGGAGGATGAGGAGTCACAAATTCCATCACCTTCTGGACATTTAGCGCAACGTGGTTCTTCACAAAGGGCTGGAGGACTTTCAAAGTACCATGCTGTATCAACAATTGAACCTCCAGAAGTCGTTTGTCTATAATTTTCATAACCATTACAAACTTTTAATGTATTTACAAAGCACATAATGTAAAATTTTTGTCTATCCTTTTGTAATGCTATTGTGTTTCCATAAACTGATGTTACAAAATTAGAAAACAAAGTTTTTAAAATTTGAGTTTTAATTTTGTAAATTTAATTATTTGAAGGACTTTGTGAGGAGGATTCAATGGAGGAGGAAGACATCGCTCCAGAGGGAGGTAGACAATGCTCTAGTCAGTATGTAGCCCAAAGGGGGGGGTGATGCACAGCAGGCGGAGATGACGCCTCTTGCAGGGGACAACGTTCTTGGCCAGTGGGAGTCTGCAGCACATGTTGATTTCATGCTGCAGTGGCTGAGAAACGACCCCGAAATCGAACACATTCACACCACGTCTGATTATTGGGTGTACACCCTCCTAGACCCTCGCTACCGGGGCAACTTACAAAGCCTCATCACACCGTTGAACCGGGAGCGTAAAATGCGGAGTACCAAGACACACTGGTGCAATCCATAAAATTTCTCCATTCCAGCCGAGAGCACTGCTGCTGCTACTGATTTACAAAGCAGCCTGTTTCGTCGAGGCAGTGGAGACAGCTCTGCAACAAGAAAGGGGGCACAAGCACGCCTCTGCACAGGGCAAGACCAGTATGTTCCAAATGTGTCGAAGTTTGTGGCAGCGCCACCAATGTCTACACCATCCGAGACGGCTCCCGTCAGCAGGAGGCAACATTGTTAAAAGTGCAGTGCACACATAGATATCAGGCTACACCCTTATTTCTAAGCTGAAACAATGAAACGTCAAAAAAACATTCAATATTATGTTGGTAACAAATCTGAAAAAAACCTAAATATTTGAATATATGGGAATTCCACCCTAACTGGAGCGTGATCTGCACTCAAAAAAGTAAAAACACAGACGAAGTGAACACTGAAACACAACTGTCCAAAAATCTGTGAAAAGCTCCTTTCTGTACTTCTATAGTGTTTGAAACCCAAATGAAATTGTATACGGATGGAAGCGCGTCACACTAATAAAATAGATTTATTTTAAATGGAATGTAGCAGAACCAATTGGAGATAAATAAAAAAGGATGAGCCACTGAGACAACGCTCAGCAGAGTACAAGCAGCAGTCTTGAACATTTAACTGGAGCGTGATCTGCACTCAAAAAAGAAAAAAACACAGACTGAAGTGAACACTGAAAACACAACTGTCCACAATCTGTGAAAAGCCCTTTCTGTACTTCTATAGTGTTGCAACCAATGTATTGTATACGGAGGGAAGCGCGTCACACTAATACTATAGTGTGACGCGCTTCCATCCGTATACAATACATTGGTTGCAAACACTAAGAAGTACAGAAAGGAGCTTTTCACAGATTGTGGACAGTTGTGTTTCAGTGTTCACTTCAGTCTGTGTTTTTTACTTTTTTTTAGTGCAGATCACGCTCCAGTTACTTGTTCAAGCAAATGCTGCTTGTACTCTGCTGAGCGTGTCTCAGTGGCTCATCCTTTTCATTTATCTCCAATTGGTTCTGCTACATTCCATTTAAAATAAATCTAATCTATTAGTCTAATAGATTAGATTTATTTTAAATGGAATGTAGCAGAACCAATTGAGATAAATGAAAAGGATGAGCCACTGAGACACGCTCAGCAAAAGTACAAGCAGCAGTGCTTGAACATGTAACTGGAGCGTGATCTGCACTAAAAAAAATAAAAAACACAGACTGAAGTGAACACTGAAACACACAACTGTCCCCCAATCTGTGAAAAGCTCCTTTCTGTAAATTCTATATGTTTGCACCAATGTAATTTTATAGGATGGGAAGCACTCACAAATAGAATTTAATAATTTAAAAATTTGGAAAAATAAAGGAAAAAAAGGACCCAAAATAAAAAGGGTTTAATGTTTGGGGTTTTCTGATGAAGTAAACACGCAAATTCCCAACTGGGGCCCTTCTGCTTTTTAGTGTTAAACCTTATTTTAATGGGGTACACTTTAAAATTTTACCTTCATGTTATTTTTTTTTTTAAAAAAAGAATAAAAAGGGACTTTAAGAGGGAAGGTGCCGTGTTATGCTTTTTTTACTTTTTTAGGGACCCGCCCAATTTTTAAAAAGGTTGAGGGACCCAAAGGGGCACCTTTTATTTTCCTTGCTCAATTTTTAAAAAATTAATTTTTTACAATTTGATTTTTTTTAATTAGAAAATTTGGGTTAAAAAAGACCCCGGGAACAACAAAAAAAAAAAGAACGGGCGGTTTCCCCACAAAAAAAAAAAAAACACAATGAAGTCCCACTGCCCACACCCCACAACTGAAAAAACCCTTTTGAACTTAATTTTTGAAATGTTTGTTTAAGGAACAGTAAAAAATTGTTTTTTTTTTTTAAAAGGAGTCCCCAAACCCCAAAAAAAATAAAAAAAAAAAAAAAAAAAGGGGCGGCCTTTTGAAATCTCAAACATTTACAAAAAAACCCTAAAACCAAAAATTCACCGATTTTAAAAACCGGGAAAAAAAAGCTTGGGGTTGGAACTTAAAATATTAAAAAATATCGCCTGGGTGACCGGAAAGGGGCCCCCGATTCCAACTGCGTAAAAGGGGGCCCCCCTTTTAAAATTTTTTTCAATTTGACCCAAAAACCCCCCATTATTAAGATAAAAAAAGGGGGGCCCCCAAAAAAGGTTTTTTTTCTTTCCCATTTGTAAGAAAAAATTCCCAAAAGTCCCCAAAAAAAAAACCCCAAAAACAAATAAAAAAAATTTTGGTTTAAAAAATTTAAAAAAAACCCAAAAATTTAAATCTTATAACCAAATAAACCCCCTTTTTTTAAAAATTTTTTTTTCTGGGGGGTTTTTTTTTGGGGGGGGGGGGGGGGGGGGGGGGAAAAATATATCCCCCCAAATTTGCTTCCAAAAACCCCCTTTAAATCGTACCTACATAATTTTTTCAAATTCAAAATAAAAAAAGCTTTTAAAAAAAATAAAAAAAAAAAAAAAAAAACAAAAAATTTTGTTTAAATACAAATAAAAAGAAAAATGGGCAAAACCCGGGGGTTTTTAAAATTAAAAAAACCCCAAAAATTTTTATTGGGAAATAAGGACTAAAAGTTTTTTCAATAAATAACATTGGGGCCCATTAGACCCCCACCGGGACATCAAAAACCATTCCCCCCCTTTGGGGAAATGGCTACCAACCCCCTTTTTTGGGCCCCTAATTCATATTAAAGGTTTTGAACCATTCAGGGTTTTCAAATATCCAAGGGTTTTTTTTTCTTATGCCCCTATGTTCCCAATCCCAAAAACTTTTTTCCAAATAATAAATAAAAGGTCATGGGGGCCCCTTTAAAGCCCTAACTACAATTAAAATTTTTTGAAAAAACCCTGCCTTAAAACTAAAAAAATTTTTAAGGTCATATATAAATCGGCAGTTTCCCTTAAGAACCCCCCGGTCTTTTAAGGGGTTTTTTCCCACTGGGGGCCCCGTTTTGCCAAATTTTCCCCAAGGGCTCCCCCCCAAATTTATTTTTTTGGGGAATTTTTTCAATTTTCCCGGAAAACCCCTTTTTTTTTTTAAACCTAAACCCCCTTTATTGTATAAAAAGAAATTTCTTAAAAAAGAAAATTTTTAAGGATTCTTGGGCAAAAATTCCCCTTCCCCCCCAAATTTTATAGGCCTTGGGGGGGAAAAAAAATTTTTTAAAAAATTTGGGAAGTTTTTTTTGGGAGAGTCAAATTGGGGGAAAATGGGGAATGTCCCCCAATTTCTTTGGGGAGGGGGGGGGGGTTTGTCCTTGGGGTTTGGCCCGGGGTTTTTAAAACTATAAGATTTTTTCCCCTTTTTCTTGGGGGCCAAAAATTAATCTCCGTATCCCAATTAAAATAAGAAATTCCCAAAATTAAATATATAAAGGGGTAAACCCCTCTAACCAAAAATTTCCCAAATCGCCCAAGGGGAAAATAGTTTCCAACCTTCCCCCCCCCCAAAAAAAAAAAGGTTTCCCCCCACCCCCAAAAAATTTCATTTTTGGGGGGGGCTCCCCCCCCCCCCAAAGTATTAAAAAAAAAGGGGGGGAAAAAAAAAAGCCCCCCAAAAATAATTAACTCCCAAATTTAAATTTTCCCGGAAACCACCATATGCCAAACATGGGGGGAAAAATTTAAAAGGGCTTCAAACCAGCCCCAAAAAGTTGGTTACAACCCCCCGGTTATTTAAGGTATCCCTACATTTATAAAATTTTACGGTTGGGGAATTAATAAATGTTTTTTAAAGAAATCCCCCACAATTTTGGCCCCAAGGGGCCAACCCTTTAGCCCTTAGGGGGGAAAAAATTTTAACGGGGTTAAACCAAAAAATTTTTTTTATATAGTTTTCCCCCTGTGGGCCCTTTTTTTTTTTTTTTTTTTTTTTTTTTTGGTTTTTTAAAATTTTGTTTTTTTTTTTTTTTTTTTTTTATTTTTTGGGGTTTGGGTTTTTTTTAAAAGGGGTTTTTTGGGGGGGGGTTTTTAACAAATTTTTTTTTTTTTTGTTGTTTTTTGGGGGGGGGGGGGTTTTTTTTTTTGGGGGGGGTTTTTTTTTTTGGGGGGTGGTGGGTTTTTTTTTTTGGGGTTATAAAAAAATTTTTTGGTTTTTTTTTTTTTTTGGGGGGGGGGGGGGTTTGGTTTTTAAAAAAAAAATTTTTTTTTAAAAGGGGAAAGTTTAAAAAATTGATGGTTTTGGGTTTTTTTTAAATTGGGGGGTTTGTAAAAAAAGTGGTTAAGGGGAAGATGGGGGAAGTGAAGTTGTTTTTTTTGGTTTTTTTGTTGTTTTGTGGTTGAGTATTAGTGTTTTTTTCCCCCTAGTCTGAAAGGGAAAAAAAAATTCTGTTGTTTTTCTGACGTATTTTAAAGATGTGAGGTTTCTGTCGTATCCCCCCCCTGAATTCGTATGCCTTTTTTTCTTTAAATTTACTGATCCCTCAAAAAAATTGGAATGCTTACTCTTTTAGATTTTTTTGAAATTTTCCACGAAGTTTGTAAAAAAATTTTCACGCTAAAAAAAGTCAGGGGCAATTTAATTTTTTGAATCCTTTTTTATAAATTTTTCCCCTTTTTTCTAGATTCTTGAAATAATTTTTGTTCCCCTTCCCTAGGGGTTGCATAAAACCCCAAAAAAGGATTCAATGGCCCTTCGCCCCCAAATAAGGGGTTTGGATTAGCCTACGGGTAGGGACTATATTAAAGGGGGGACCTTTTGGTACAAACCATTTTTATATAAATCCTTTGTTTACCCCCCACCCAAATTTTTATTTCTCCTTAAAACAGAGATAAATTTTTAAAAATTCTTAAAGGGGGGGATTTTCGCAAATGGGAAAAGGGTTTGGGTATAGAAAAAACCCGGTTGCTCCTTTCCACAATCAACATTTTTGGAGTTGACAAAAAACCACCCAAACCCCATCAGTAAACAATTTCTATTCAAAAAACAATTTTTATAGGAAAAATCATAAAATATGGTACTTTTATCCCCTTTTAAAAATTTTTGATTTTTTATTTTAAAAACAAAAAAACACCAACCCCTGACCGTTTTAAATTTTAAACTATTTAACCAAAGAACTATACGTCAAAAAACCCCCAATAAAACTATTTTTTTAAATCTATTTTTTTTGCACAGTTTAAAAAATTGTGACCATTTATTAAGAGACCATTTGACATTATTGGTCCTTGCTTTTGTTTTCTAATTAATGGGCTTTTTTATTTCAATTTAGGTTATTGGTTTTTAATAATACTGCCCGATATTTTCTAGTTCCAAACTCCCTTCATCTCTGCTAATTATACATTTTTTTCCCACCGAAAGGGGGGTTAATAGGGGGGGAGGGAGAGCCATTTAGGGGACGCCCCAACGTTACTTTTTGGTCCAACCCCCACGGTAAGTAGGGAAACAGAAAAATTATTTAGGGTACGACAGTAAGTTCATTGGTATAAAAGATAATTTATACCGGTCACTGGGGTTTATACCGGTTTACTGGGGGTTTATGTTTTTTTTAATTTGAAAAAAAAATCTAAATTTTAAAGGGGAAAATTTTGTACACATACTTATGATTTTTTTCCCATATTAATTTTTGGTTTTTAATATATTGATTACGTGTGGGATGGGTGGTTTTTTTTCAACTCCCATAAATTGTCTGTGGGCACAGGAGCAAACCCGGTTTTTTTTTACTGCCAAACCCTTCCCAAAATTTGCGAAAATCCCCCCTTTAAAAATCTTTTCAAAGAACTTTATCTCTGTTATAAGGAGAAATAAAATCTTTGGGGGGAGGGAAGGGCCTAGAGAATTTTAAAAAGAAAGGTTGTACCAAAAGGTCCCGCAATTATGTCCCCCACCCCCGTACGGCTATCCCCCAAACCCTTTCTTTGGACAAGGGGCCATTGAATCCCTTTTTAGGTTTACAATCCCATTTAATGAGGGAAAAGAAATTATTCAAGACTAGCAAAAAATTGAATAATTAATGAAAGGATTTCAAAAATTTAAAAATACCCTGACTTTTTTTAAGCTGAAAAAATTTTACAAACTTTTTGTGGAAAAATTTAAAAAAAAAATCAAAAAAAACAAGCATTCCCCAATTTTGAGGGACTGAGTGAATTTAAAGAAAATAAGGGATACGAAATCAGGGTGGGGAAAAGACAGAAGCCTCATCTCTGTAAATAGTCAAACTGAAGAAAAGTTTTCTCTAGCTTTCAGATAGGGGTAAAAAACACGGGTAGTTTTGGGGGACATCCAAAAAACCATCCAAAGAAAAAAGGGGGGAGGAAGGGGGTCAAATGAATTCAGGATTACATGGTCCCTCTACCTTGGATCTTACAACCTCTTTTTTGGGGCGAGGCCCCCCGATGGGGAAAATCTAGGGGGCCCAAAGGGCCAGGGTAATTACAAATTTTTTCATGTTACCTTCGGGGGTGATTTTAAAATGTTAAAAAAGGCCTGAATTTGTACCCAAAATCCTTTAAAATTTTTTTGGTGGGTAAAAGGGCCTGAACCTTTTGGGCGTAACCTTAAATTGGGAAAATTTTTTTTTCAAAACATGAGTTAACCGTGTAAAAAAATTTGTATAGGGAAAATTGAGGGGTTTTCCCGGGACTAACATCTTTTCCCTGAAAATAATAACAAGTAGGGAAGGGCCCCTTTACATCTCAAAAGGAAAAGCACTAGGTCCACCCATTGCTGAAACTACAAGCGTGGGTATTTTTAGAAATTGGTAGAGAGGATTGGTAAAAAACCCCCTATAAATCAGTGGGGTGAATCCAATCTCCTCTTGGGAAAAGAGGCCCAGAACGACTTTGGGAAAAAAAGGGACAATTATCAAGGGATCTAAAAGGTGGTAACCTTTTGTTTTTACCCTCCCAAATCTAAAATGTGTCACAATTGCTAATGATTTGATAGTTATGAGATCATTCACGGTGACCCCACCCGGGTAACAGTGAAAAACTAGGGACTCGCCAGCAAGAGGGAAAAAGGGCTAATATCGAAAAAGAATTAAAATTTTTGGTACCGAATAACCCATATACCAACATTTTTTGCCCCCCCTAGGTGCATAAGGTTTGGGCCCCTTTAGGGGGCCGCCCGATTGTGGCCGGTATTGATCTTGACACAAAATTCGGGGATTTAAAGATCGAATCCCTTTGACCATTTGTAAAATCTTACCTCATATTTACGGGGGACCCCTCTCTTTGGGGATCCCGGAGGGGGAAAAAAGTGGGGACCAATACATTGGGGGTTCAATGAAGTTTAAGTTTTAAAAACAGCATCCTCATAGTTTTGGCATCAGGCTGTCTCTTTCCGAGGACAAAGGTGAATTGCTGGGAGATAATATCTTTGTGGAGGAACCCCTTCATTTACTCTCCCCAAAATTTACCCCTTTTTGATAGTAGTATTTGGTTTTCGGTCGGCCCAAGGGATTTCACCCGTTTTAGGGATATTTTAACAAAAATGAAATTGGCTTGGGTTTTACATCTGATGCCATGCAGGGATTTTAAAATTTTCGGCCCAAAACAAAAAAAGAGGAGGAGGGTAAAATCTGTACTAACAATAAAAACCCCTACGGCAACAAACGGCCTCCTTAGATGGAAAGCCACCATCCAACCCCAAAAAGAAGGGATACCGAAGGGACAGTTCCTTCGTATAAGGAGAAACTCTCCGTTGACACCAATGCAATCAAAAGATCTTTTTCAAGGTTTAGGGGGGGGATATCCAGAAAAGTCCTAAATTCCTATGAATTATCTGCTCCTTTACTAGGGAATTTTGCGCCCAAGAATCCTTTAAAAAGGATGTTTCGTCTAATGTTGTCGTTTAAATTTTTACTTTTGATGGACAATGGGAGGGGTCTTAGGCATAAAAAAACAGGGGAACCCTTCGGGGCGGACCCAGATTAAAAATTTTTTACAAAACCCAGTAAAACCCATAGGGGGGGCATCCGGGGGACCGTTTGGTTCATAGTTATATCGAGGCCCCCGAGTGGGAACCGGGTTTTTATAGAAGACCTTTTGGGTTTCTATAGATTGGAAACTGCTCAGATGTAATATGAGACCCGGGAAAAACTTTCTCTATGCAGCTAATCAGGATTTACTCATAAGAGTTTTTGGGAATGGGCCCCTCAGGGCTGGAATAAGGCCACATGCCCCTGTGCGTTGGATTATGTGGAAAAAGACCAAAAAGAGTTTAGGTAAGGGTTGGTGACTAGAATGAATTAAGAATAAAGGGATTCCCCCTTGCTGTCAATGAATGAAATCCCTGAAGGTGGTACAGAAATCACTTCACAATGATTTAATTAGTGAAACCCAAAATTAGGGGGGAGATCGGGTGACTATCCTCAAACGGGGGGCGGAATGGGTTTTTAGATTGCAATCCCCGATCCGGGGGGCTGAATGAGGCCCATCATATGTTCCCCTTTTTTGATAAAATTGGTTGAGTCCTTATTTCCCCAATAAAATTTTTGGTTTTTTTGATTCTTTATAGATACCACTAATTCTCTATGGTACATGACCCCCTTGTTGGGCTTACTATCAAGACTGAAAAAATTTTTTTTTTTTTGTTTTTATCTTTTTTATTTTTTTATTCATTCATGCTGTTTTGTTTTATTTGAGCTATTTGGGGGAAAATTCATGAATGGGACTGATAATAAAAAGGGAATGTTTGATGGAAGGTATAACTTCCTTTGGGGCATTGATATATTTAATTTTTTTTGTATTTTGCTTTCATGAGGGTTAATCTAATATGCATGTAAGAGTTAAAAATTTGGGAAAATGCTTTCAATTTTTTTAAATCTCAAAAAGAAAGATGGTATTATGTTTATTTCCTTAATACTGTGTGTCCCCGATCTGGAACGCACAGCCTTTTTCCGGGCGACGGCGGGAAATGGCATTTCGCAGGGGATGTGGGCATCGACACTTCCGCCGAGGGGAAAAGGAAGCGCAACATGTTTTCGCAGGTGCAAATAATACGTTTTT
>JARQOD010013500.1:0-15238 GCA_033576555.1 Oophaga sylvatica
CTTACCCTTCCCGATACATACTCCTCGAACATACTCCTCGATACATACTCCTCGATACATACTCCCGATACTTTCTCCTCGATACTTTCTCCTCGATACCTACTCCTCAACACTATCCCGATACATACCCTGTAAAACGGCACACAGTCCGCCAGAGGGACCCCGGGGGTCACGGCTCGGATCCCACCGCGCCACCACATTAGGGAACGGAAACCACACGCGGCTCTGCCGTCCGACCCAGTAAACAGCAGGATTTAATAATTCCCATTCCACTTGGGAAACTTGCGCTCTCCTGGCCCCCCCCCCTTACCCTCAGTCAGTCAGGAACTGCACCTAGGAAATTAGTCCCAACGGTCATTTTGGATGTGTGCTGGCTATTGGGCACCTCATGAGGAATTATAATTAACTCCGGGCTGCCGCCAGGCAGTACCCTTAAACCCCGCTCGTCACTGCCAGCGCACCCAATAGATTAACACTTTACACCCCTTCTTTTAGCTGCCACCAGCTAGGGCTTTTGATGAACAATTTATCAAGAGGGTCCGTAGCAACCCCAAAACAGTACGAGTGCTTCAGGCACGTGCAAATTTGTTTTTTAAGCAGGAGAAACAAACTATAAATTTTATAGGTTTTTTCCCTTAAAAACAGGCAATGTTTATATAATATAAAAAAAAAATTTAACAAACTGAGACAATATCGTTATGTACAGATCAGTTATAAAAAAAAATGGATTAAGAAGAAAATCACTCACATGGTTGTTAGATCATATACAGGCAAGCCAGGCGGGGGGAAAGGGGGCCACACGTCATAGTTCATTTGGGGGATCTCTTACTCAGCAAAATCCCAGCAAAAGACTCCTACTAAGAACTTCACTGGGAAGACTTATGCATGTCAGCTTCTGACCTCACAAAAAGGCTGGTCCTCTGGCCACCTCCCCCTGGCTGCACGCAAAGGTCTGAGCTCTGCAATATCATAAGGTTCATAACTCGTTCTGTGAACCTAGCAAATAACGGCAAAACCTATCAATGGCTTGCTTTGAAATAATGGTTCAAATGAACCCAAACTGGGTGACATAGCTCATGGGGCACCCGAGAATTCCATTTCTCGGCTCTGTTGGAGTTACGGGTTTTACCGGGAACCACGGGAACGATGCCCGTCGGCGCATGGTTCAACACAGTGACGTTTTGTGTTTTCTAGCGAATGCTCCCACCGTGTTATTAACCAAAAAAGACTGAAACTCCAACATGGCTGCTATAGGAAGAAAGCACGTGTTCGGACAATGCAGGACCCCTGCGGTGAAGCGGGAAAACTTCCAGCACTGGCAGCTCACATTACACTGCCTGATGCAGGCTGACAGGGGGAAGGGAGAAGTATGAGAGCTGCAGAGAGAAGGGAGGCTTTCAGCAGTAAAAAAAAAAAAGAGATGGGGAAACAGCAATTCCAGCACAGCACTCATCAAAACCTCCCCCCCCTTTGAGGGCGCTACGGGGCATGACCTGTCGGTAATCCGACATGCGCACCTCAGCTTGTTCGCCACGTCGTGATAACCCATCAGCATTCCCATGATCACTGCCTTTCTTGTGTTGTAGGCAAAATCATCTGCGGGCGGGGCAAGGCTCCAGCGTAGCAACCTACCATTGGTTCCGGACACTGTGTGCAGCCACTCAGAGGGTTGTGGTCGGTGACCACCTTAAAGGGTGCCCCGTACAGGTAGGGCTGCAAACGTTGCAGTGCCCAGACCATGGCCAGGCACTCCTTCTCGATGGTGGAGTATGCCACTTCCCTTGGCAGAAGTTTCCGGCTCAGGTTACAACACGGGGTGCCCTGGTTCCCCGAATCAACCTGGCTGAGAAACAGCACCGAGGCCAAATTCGCTGGCGTCAGTCGTACCAGGAATGGCCGACTGCTGTCGACGGCTTTCAACACTGGAGAGCTGCACAGGGTTTGTTTTCAAAGATCGGAATGCCGCCTCACAGCCATCGCCATTGACTGTTTGGGTAGACCCCCCCTTGGTGAGGTCCGTCAAGGGTTTGCAATGGCGCTATAGTTCGTACGAAACGCCTATAGTACCCCTGCAGTGCCCAGGAAGGGCTTCACCCTGCTTTTTGGGCCTGGTGGGCCAGGGCACGATCGCGTCCACTTTCTCGGCTCTGGACTCATGGAACCCCCCACCTACCCGTGCCCCAGGTAGTGGACCTCCCCATGCCCATCTGGCATTTTCCCGGCTTGAGGTCAGACCTGCCTGGTGAATACCTTTAGCACCTCCTGGAGATGCTGAAGGTTTTTCCCAGGTGGAACTAAAAGACGGCAATGTCGTCCAGGTACGCCACAGCGTACTCCTCCAGTCCCTAAAGCGGGTTTGGTTGACCATCCGCTGAAAAGTGGCAGGGGCATTCATCATGCCGAAAGCATGACCGTGGACTCGTACAGTCCAAAAGGGGGTGATAAAAGCAATTTCCCTGCGCCGCAGGCTCAGGGGAATCTGCCATATCCCCGGCTCAAACCCCATGAGGGATATGTACTTTGCATTCGCCAACCGCTCCAGCAAATCCTCGATGCGTGGCATTGGGTGCGCATCAGAGGTAGTGATGGCGTTGAGCCCCCTGAAAGTCCACGCAAAAACCGGTTTTCCCGATCCTTTTTTGGCACGAGAACTACAGGTGGGGCCCACGCGCTTTTGGACGGCCGATCACCCCCAGCTGCAACATCCTCATGGATCTCCTGGCGCAAAATCTGCTGCACTTCCTCAGAGATCCGATAAGGTGTCCGCCGTAACGGGCGTGATTCCCGGTGTCCACCTCGAGGACTGCCAACCGGTCCTTTTCCGGGGTCTTTTTCGTGAACTCGCCCCGGAAGGGTTCCAGAGTGGTCAGCAACTGCAACCGCTGGGAGACGGTTAGCGAGGCATTTACCTCCATGTCCTCAATGGACCCATTGGCATTAGCTTGGGCCAGCATGTCTAGGAGGGGATCCCTTCCCCCCTCGGCAGATTGCAGCCCGGGATGGACGCAGGCTTCACGTTCGGATGGCCTTAAATCATGTTGACGTGAAAGGCCTTGCGCCTACCCCGAGTGTGGTCAAGCGGACCACGAGGTGGCTGGTTTGAGCTGTTGGTGCACTCGACTACGGGCCTTCCAGGCTCCCTGAAGCTTATCCTTTGGTACGGGGGCCAGCACCCACACCTTTTGACCCACCTGGGGAGGTCCCTCCCGGGCGTTCTGGCGTACCATGCTTCGGGTCACCTGACCTGCGTCAAGTTGTCATGCACCAACTGCGAAAGGTCTGCACTTGTCCGGAAGCGCGACTAACCCATGGACACTTCGGGGGGGGTTTGGCTCACCCCAGGTTTCCCTCTTATAACCCCAAAGGGGGTCCCCGGACCGCCTACCATACGGGAGTCGAAGGGGGAAAACCCCCGTCGGGGCCTCGGTACTTCTTTTAGCAAATGCAGTGTGGGGGTACCGCTCCCAACGCTCCCTGGGTCCAAAACCACATGGGGACACGTTGGGGTACCGTTAAAGGGCCCCCAAAAACAAACCTTTGGGTCGGGTAACCACCGAAAACCAACGCTCCCCTGCTTTTTTGCTGCAGAGACCTTCTTGCGACAAAATTTGATCCCTTTACGAACATCCCCTGGGAAACCTACCCGGAAAAAGGGTCCCATCATCCGCCCCCTTTTATCTGCCCTAGTGGGGACAGAGCTACTGCCCCGGGTACCGGTAGCGTAGTCTACCACAGAAAGGGATGTATTGCTTTCCAGGCTGCTGGGGGGGCCAGGGGCCCAAAAAAGTCCCACCCGACCTCTGAAAGGGCCTCATCCGCAACGGATCGGGGGACCCTTTAAGAGCACCCCCCCTTTCCCCCACTCTTTGACAGGGATACGGGACGGCAGAGTTATCACATCGCCCCCCTCATGGCCAAAAGAAGTTTTAAGACGGCCGTGCCAAGTTTTGCTGATCCCCAATGTCCGCGAGTGGAATCTCATGGCAATCCCAACAACCACCCGGAACTGGTCGGGACACAGCTTTTTTTCCCCCCCAACCACTTTCCCTTTTTTAAAACTCCGGTACGTTCCCGGTACAACCTTCCTCGTTCCCCAAAAAACCCCCTCCAAAAATCACAGGTGGCTTCCGGCAGGTCCCCAATTCCCAGGGTCCATCTGGGGCAAGCGCCTGGGAAATCCTGGGTGAGGGAGCCAGAAGGTGAACCCGGGTCCTTCCCTCAGGGACCCCTGGGACCGGGCCGGGTCCACCTCTTTCCCGTCTCTCCGGGCGGGGGAGGGTCCCAAAGGGAGGGCCTACCGCATCCGGGATCTGACTGGGGGGTGAAGCACTACATACATCTCCCCGGGATTTCTATAGACCCACAGCCGCCTGCATGGGGTCTACCCCCCTCCCCAAAACCCCACACTTCAGAGCAGTGCTATTATGGGGCCCGAAAACCTTTCCCCGTGGCACGGGCAGTTCATGGGGCCCCCTTCCCCCGGGTTCCCAGCACCCCCCATTCCTAGCACGTCCTTGCTCCTCTAGGGGTTTCCCCGCCCCTCACTCCCAAAACCGGGGGCTGAAAGCCCGTACCCGTGGACACACTACCACTTTAGGAAAGGGGTTTAAAAGATTCAGATCACGTACATCACTATCAACATCATTTCCCAGGGGAAAAAAAGTTATCATTTTCATCTCACTTCGCAAACTTACAGGTAACACAATCATTTCCCCCATCAAAATCATGGTTTTAACGTAAAACCTTTCACAGATTGGAAGGGGTCAGGGGCATAACGCCACCACCCCCCAACATCCCCAAAAAAAACCAGTGGGGAGTTTTTGACCCCCCACTTCCTTTCCCCCGTCCCCCCACCCCATCAATGAAAAATCGGGCATGGGAAGGGGGGTGGACAAACCCCCCAATCCCTTTACAGTTATTTTTTTCCCCAATCAACTCTTCAGGGGCCGCCATTTCGGTGGATGAGGGTTTTGCTCAAAACCCCCCTTCCCCCGAGCCTTTTCAAACGGGCCCCCACCGGACGGGGGCACGTTTTCATCAACCCCCCCCCCCCAACCACCCACCAAAAAACGGGGGGGTTTGGGCCCGGGGGCCCTTTGGGCGGGTTTTTTTTCTTCCCCTCCCGACAGTGGCCTGTTTTGGACACCCCCTTTTCAGGAGAAACCGGCGGGGCGGGGGGCCCTGGCGCGGAAAAGGGGGAAGTGCCCCAAGGGACAAGGCGGGGGCACGGGGGTTTGGTTCAGGCACCCCCACCCCAACGGGGGTTTAGGCCTTCCCACCTCGGTTTCCGGTTGGCCTCATATTTCGGCGACCCGGGGGCTGTTGTCCGCGTCCCGGTTCTCGGTCCAGGATAACTTTGGACCCAGCTGGCACAATGGGACGGTCTTTGACATCAGTCTTTCATCCTCAAGGTGTCAACTGACGTCCATGGATCCACTGGTCAAAGGGGCCCGGGAGTCTTTGCACCACACGCTATAACTGTCTGTGGGGCCACTTGGGGTCCGGACTTTTTTTCGTATACTCAGGGGTTTGCTGGATTGGCAACAGGGGGGCTTATGGCCTCATAGTCACTGTCTTTATCTGGGGCGGGGAAGCAACCCTCCCCAAAACTTTTCCCCCTTTTGCCCGGGGGCAAAACCCGGGCCCTTGGTCCCAAAGGCACCGTACTGTCTGCAGCTTTTTCAAAGGCCCGCAGAAAAGTGTCCAAGTCCCCCTTTCCCTTTTCCCACGGAAATGCTCCGGGCCGGGGGTTGGGGCTCTGAGAGCTGCGGTGACCCCTGGCTTTGGGGGGGCATTTCCCCTTTCTGAGCACTCCATTCATGGCCTCTGAGCTTCCCGCTCGCTCTCTCCCTCCCCCCCCCCGGCCTCCCCTGGGGTTGCCTCGGGGTCTCCCCAGCCTCTCCGCGTTTGGCCCCCTCGCTGGTCGCTCCTCTTGAGCGCTGGACAGCCCCAGGGGTTCTTTCCCCCTTGTCAGCGTGAGTCCCTAGGCCCCCCCGCATAAGCCACCCTCCGGGGAAAACAGTTGGGTTTGGGGCCCTCCCGCGCCCCCGCCAGCCCGTGCGCCCACTCCTTCAGGGCCGGACCAGTTTTCCTTTGGTTTTGGTTTTTGGTGGAAAGGCCCTGTACTTTTAGATTCCCACAAGGGGGTCCTTGCCTCTTTTTGAACCAACTTGCTCCAATTGGGACCGGTTCCAAATAAAAATAGGATAGAAAAAAAAAAAGGGAAGGGGGGTAACCGCAAGTACAACAATTGCTCAACTAATAAAAACGATCTTTTCTCCAAAACTTTAGCTGCAGGCGCGAAAAAACCGGCAATTTTTTAGTGAAGGAATATTTTCAAACCCGAGCCTAATGCCATAACCCACCCCCCACCCAAAATTATGAACGCACACAGCCCCACACGTAACGCGGGGTCACGGGTCTTTTTCCCCCCCGCGCCACCACATGGATGGAACGTGCAACCCCCAAAACAGGCCTTTTCCCCACCCATAAACTGCAGGGGGTTTTTTTAAATATCCCACTTCCCCTTAGGAACTGCAGCTTCTCGCCCCCCCTTACCCTCAGGGAGTCAGGGGAATGCACCTAGGAAATTACGCCAGAAAAGGGCACTTGATGGGGCTGGGATTGGGCAGCTGCAGTGAGGAAAATTTTAATTACCCTGGCTGCCGCCAGCAGTACCCTTATAAACCCCGCTGCTCACTGCCAGGGCACCCAAAAATAACCTTTACACCCCCTTTTTTTTAGCTGCCACCAGCTCGGCTTTTTATTTAACAATTAAACAAAAGGCCGTAGCAACCCCAAAACAGAGCGAGTGCTTTGGCACGGCAAATCGTTTTTAGAGCGGAGAACAAAAAAATAAATTTTAGGTTTTTTCCTTTTAAAAAAAGGCAATGCTTAATAAATAAAAAGAGTAACAAACTAACAATAGTTATGTACATCATTTTTAAAATAAAATATAAAGAATAAAATCACTCCATGGTTGTTAGACAAACAGGCAAGCCACTGGGGAAAAGGGCCAACAAAAGTCTTCTTTGGGGAAAAAATTTTTTCAAAAACCCAAAGGGGAAAGCCATGGGGCCCCCGAAATTCCCTTTTTTCCCTCCTTGTTTGAGTACGGGTTTTACCGTACCACGGAACTGCCCTTTGCGATGTTTAACACGGTGACGCGGGTTTTTAGCGAAGCCCCCCGGGTTATTAACCAAAAAAAAGAAACCCAAAATGGCGTATAGGGAAAAAAGCACGTGTTTGGACAATCAGGGCCCCGCGGTGAAGCGGGAAAACTTCACCTGGCACTCACAACACTGCCTGATGCAGGGGACAGGGGGGGGAAAGGGGGAATATAGAGCTGCAGGAGAAGGGGGCTTTCAGCATAAAAAAAAAAAAAAAAAAGGGGGCAGCAATTCCAGACAGCACTCATACAACTCCTCGATAATTACTCCTCGATCATTACTCCTCATACATTACTCCCCAAAAACACTCCTTCATACATACCCCGATCTTTCTCCTCGATACAAATTACTCCCCGTACACACCCTCGATACAATTACTCCTCGATACATTACCCTCGATACACTACTCCTCGATACTTTACTCCTCGATCCTACCCTCGATACATTACCCTCGATAAAACTACCCTCATAATTTCCCTCGTAACCTACTTCGATACATTCTCTCAAAACACTCCTCGATACATTACTCCTCATACATTAACTTTCGAACCTACTCATCGAACATTTCTCCTCATACATACTCCTCATACTTTTTTCCCCCTATACACACTCCCGATACATACTCCTTTGAAAAAACTACTTCCCCGTTTCAAAAACCCTCGATACATTCCCTCGTTACATTACTCCTCATACACTACCCTCGATACATTTTCCCCGAAAAAATATCCCGAAATACTCCTCGATAATCTCCTCGAAACATACTCCTCATACACTACTTCCCTTCATACATACCCCCAACCCTTTTCTCCTCAACATTACTCCTCGATACATTATCCTCGATACATTACCCCCATACCACCCTCGATACATTACTCCCCGAAAACACTACTCCCAACATTACTCCCATACATTCCCCATACATTACCCTCTAACACTACCCCATTTGATACATTACTCCTCAAAAATTACCCCGAAATACTCCTCTAAAACACACTCCTCGTACATTACCCTCTATACACACTCCTCTTTAAAAATCCCTCGTACATTTTCCTCATAACTACCCTCGATACATTTCTCCCCGATACATACTCCCAACACTACTCCTCGAACAAACTCCCATACATCTCCTCGATACATTTCTCCCCGAACACACTCCTCAACACAAATCCCGAACTTTCTCCCGATCCCAAACCCCCTCAACTTTTCCCCTTTTCATTACCCTCTTACATTACTCCCGATACATACCCCGATACATTACCCCGATACATTAATCCTCATACACTACCTCGAACTACTCCTCGTACCTTTTTCCCGTACGTTACCCTCGATACTTCCCTCGTACTTTTCTTCCCCGTACATACCCTCATACATTACCCCGATCATATCCCGATACAACCCCATAAAACACTCCTCGATACCAAACTCCCGATACTTAAACCCCTCATACCAAAATCCCGATACACTTCCCGATACACTACCCCGATACATTACTCCTCATACATTTCTCCCGAACATTTTTTCCCCCGATACATTCTCCCATACACAATCCCGATACATTTCTCCTCATACAAACTCCTCATACATTTCCCCCATACATTACCCCGACAAGTTTTGTTGGTTTTGTTTTATTGACCATGCTCTTTTATTGGAATTAAGTTTTATTTATTTTTTCACCACTACCTTGCTGGGACCTTTTATTGAATGGGGGGATATTGGTGCGACCCGCACATGGGGGGGATTGAGGCAGCAGTACTGAATGTGGAACCGTGCAAGTTTTTGTGTTTTCCTCTATTGATTGTACTGCACAGGGAAATTTGAGTTGCTGGACCTGGGGTTTTAATCCAATTTTCAAATCCGGCCAAGGGTTTAACTTGTTAAAAGGAAGAATGTGGACCCCCGCCCCCCGCCAGCGACGTGAAGGGGTGCAGCATACTGTGAGTACCCCCTGAATGTAGGGACAAACCTGTTTTTACGGAAATTTGCTCTCCCGCCCCCCCCCTTTTACGCTCTTGTGGTGTGGTGCCCCCCTTTTCGCTTTGGGAGGTGGTCCCTTTTTTACTGCTCTGGTAGTGTATGGTGCCCCCTTTACTGCTCTAGTAGTGTGTGGTGCTCCTTGCCCTTTACTGCTCTGGTAGTGTGGTTCCCCCTTTACTGCTCTGGTAGTGTGTGGTGCCCCCTTCTCTGCTCTGCTAGTGTGGTGCCCCTTGACTGCTCTGGTAGTGTATGGTGCCCCCTTTACTGCTCAAGTAGTGTGTGGTGCTCCTTGCCCTTTACTGCTCTGGTAGTGTGGTGCCCCCTTTACTGCTCTGGTAGTGTGTGGTGCCCCCTTTACTGCTCTGGTAGTGTGTGGTGCCCCCTTCTCTGCTCTGCTAGTGTGGTGCCCCTTGCCCTTTACTGCTCTGGTAGTGTATGGTGCTCCTTGCCCTTTACTGCTCTGGTAGTGTATGGTGCTCCTTGCCCTTTACTGCTCTGGTAGTGTATGGTGCTCCTTGCCCTTTACTGCTCTGGTAGTGTGTGGTGCCCCCTTTACTGCTCTGGTAGTGTGTGGTGCCCCTTGCCCTTTACTGCTCTGGTAGTGTATGGTGCTCCTTGCCCTTTACTGCTCTGGTAGTGTGGTGCCCCCTTTACTGCTCTGTAGTGTATGGTGCTCCCTTCTCTGCTCTGCTAGTGTGGTGCTCCTTGCCCTTTACTGCTCTGGTAGTGTGTGGTGCTCCTTGCCCTTTACTGCTCTGGTAGTGTGTGGTGCCTCTTGCCCTTTACTGCTCTGGTAGTGTGTGTGCCCTTGCCCTTTACTGCTCTGGTAGTGTGGTGCCCCCTTACTGCTCTGGTAGTGTGTGGTGCCCCCTTTACTGCTCTGGTAGTGTGGTGCCCCCTTTACTGCTCTGGTAGTGTGGTGCCCCTTTACTGCTCTGGTAGTGTGTGTGCCCCCTTTACTGCTCTGGTAGTGTGGTGCCCCCTTTATGCTCTGTAGTGTTTGGTGCCCTTCCTTTACTGCTCTGGTAGTGTGTGGTGCCCCTTGCCCTTTACTGCTCTGGTAGTGTGGTGCCCCCTTTACTGCTCTGGTAGTGTATGGTGCCCCCTTTACTGTCTAGTAGTGTGTGGTGCTCCTTGCCCTTTACTGCTCTGGTAGTGTGGTGCCCTTGCCCTTTACTGCTCTGGTAGTGTATGGTGCTCCTTCCTTTACTGATCTGGTAGTGTGGTGCCCCCTTTACTGCTCTGGTAGTGTATGGTGCCCCCTTTACTGCTCTAGTAGTGTGTGGTGCCCCTTGCCCTTTACTGCTCTGGTAGTGTGGTGCCCCCTTTACTGCTCTGTAGTGTGGTGCCCCTTACTGCTCTGTAGTGTGTGGTGCCCCTTGCCCTTTACTGCTCTGGTAGTGTGGTGCCCCTTTACTGCTCTGGTAGTGTGTGGTGCCCCCTTTACTGCTCTGTAGTGTGGTGCCCCCCTTTACTGCTCTGGTAGTGTATGGTGCCCTTGCCCTTTACTGCTCTGGTAGTGTGTGGTGCCCCCTTTACTGCTCTGGTAGTTGTGGTGCCCTGCCTTTACTGCTCTGGTAGTGTTGGTGCCCTTGCCCTTTACTGCTCTGGTAGTGTATGGTGCTCCTTGCCCTTTACTGCCTGGTAGTGTGTGGTGCCCCTTGCCCTTTACTGCTCTGGTAGTGTGGTGCCCCCTTTCTGCTCTGGTAGTGTTGGTGCCCTTGCCCTTTACTGCTCTGGTAGTGTGGTGCCCCTTGCCCTTTACTGCTCTGGTAGTGTGTGGTGCCCCTTTACTGCTCTGGTAGTGTGGTGCCCCCTTTACTGCTTTGGTAGTGTGTGTGCCCCTTGCCTTTACTGCTCTGGTAGTGTGTGGTGCCCCCTTTACGCTCTGGTAGTGTGTGGTGCCTGCCCTTTACTGCTCTGGTAGTGTGTGGTGCCCTGCCCTTTACTGCTCTGGTAGTGTGTGGTGCCCCCTTTACTGCTCTGGTAGTGTGTGGTGCCCCCTTTACTGCTCTGGTAGTGTGGTGCCCCCTTTACGCTCTGGTAGTGTGGTGCCCCTTTACTGCTCTGGTAGTGTGGTGCCCCCTTTATGCTCTGGTAGTGTGGTGCCCCCTTTATCGCTCTGGTAGTGTGGTGCCCCCTTTATGCTCTGGTAGTGTGTGTGCCCTCCCTTTATGCTCTGGTAGTGTGGTGCCCCCTTTACTGCTCTGGTAGTGTGTGGTGCCCCCTTTACTGCGTCTGTAGTGTGGTGCCCCTTACGCTCTGGTAGTGTGTGGTGCCCCCTTTACGCTCTGGTAGTGTGGTGCCCTCCTTTACTGCTCTGGTAGTGTGGTGCCCCCTTTACTGCTCTGGTAGTGTGTGGTGCCCCCTTTACTGCTCTGTAGTGTGGTGCCCCTTACTGCTCTGGTAGTGTGGTGCCCCCTTTACTGCTCTGTAGTGTGTGGTGCCCCCTTTACTGCTCTGTAGTGTGGTGCCCCCTTTACTGCTCTGGTAGTGTGGTGCCCCCTTTACTGCTCTGGTAGTGTGGTGCCCCCTTTACTGCTCTGTAGTGTGTGTTGCCCCCTTTACTGCTCTGGTAGTGTTGGTGCCCTCCCTTTACTGCTCTGGTAGTGTTGGTGCCCTCCCTTTACTGCTCTGGTAGTGTGGTGCCCCCTTTACTGCTCTGGTAGTGTTGGTGCCCCCTTTACTGCTCTGGTAGTGTGGTGCCCTTGCCCTTTACTGCTCTGGTAGTGTTGGTGCCCTTGCCCTTTACTGCTCTGGTAGTGTGGTGCCCCCTTTACTGCTCTGGTAGTGTATGGTGCCCCCTTTACTGCTCTGGTATGTGTGGTGCCCCTTGCCCTTTACTGCTCTGGTAGTGTGTGGTGCCCTTGCCCTTTACTGCTCTGGTAGTGTGGTGCCCTGCCCTTTACTGCTCTGGTAGTGTGTTTGTGCCCCTTGCCCTTTACTGCTCTGGTAGTGTGTGGTGCCCCCTATACTGCTCTGGTAGTGTGTGGTGCCCCCTTTACTGCTCTGGTAGTGTGTGTGCCCCCTTTACTGCTCTGGTAGTGTGGTGCCCCTCTTACTGCTCTGGTAGTGTGTGTGCCCCCTTTACTGCTCTGGTAGTGTGGTGCCCCCTTTATCGCTCTGGTAGTGTTGGTGCCCCGCCCTTTACTGCTCTGGTAGGTGTGGTGCCCTCCCTTTACGCTCTGGTAGTGTGGTGCCCCCTTTATCGCTCTGGTAGTGTGGTGCCCCCTTTACTGCTCTGGTAGTGTGGTGCCCTTTATCGCTCTGGTAGTGGGTGCCCCTTACTGCTCTGGTAGTGTGGTGCCCCCCTTTATCGCTCTGGTAGTGTGGTGCCCCCTTTATCGCTCTGGTAGTGTGGTGCCCCCTTTATCGCTCTGGTAGTGTGGTGCCCCCTTTATCGCTCTTGTAGTGTGTGGTGCCCCCTTTATCGCTCTGGTAGTGTGGTGCCCCCTTTATCGCTCTGGTAGTGTGGTGCCCCCTTTATCGCTCTGGTAGTGTGGTGCCCCCTTTATCGCTCTTGTAGTGTGTGGTGCCCCCTTTATCGCTCTGGTAGTGTGGTGCCCCCTTTACTGCTCTGGTAGTGTGGTGCCCCCTTTATCGCTCTGGTAGTGTGGTGCCCCCTTTATCGCTCTGGTAGTGTGGTGCCCCCTTTATCGCTCTGGTAGTGTGGTGCCCCCTTTATCGCTCTGGTAGTGTGGTGCCCCCCTCCTGCAGTAGTATATAGTACTATGTACTTGCTGCAGAGGATTTGCTCATCCAAGTTTTCCATATAAGCTGCCGACCTTCAGATACTCTGTATTCTCCTACCCCAGGCGTCCACTTCTTGCCGCAGCCGGTACTCACCTTCTAGTCAGGTTTATTCTGCAAGTCCCAGTCTTTGTAACCCAAGATTATCTGCAGCTGGTTTCTTTAGTCTGTTGGCCTCAGTTCTGCCACGGTTTGAGGGTTTTGAGCCCTCAGTTCCTCATCTCTGTTTGGTAACATATCTCCATCTTCTTCTCTGTGCTAGGTAATGATGTTCAGGTGGCTCCTGGTCTCCCATTTGATACCCGTGTCCCGAGGCTGGACCTGAATGGCCTGGTTCTTCAGCAGAGCGATCCCACGTCTGTGGATCGGCCCTACCCCTGTTCAGATTGCCAGCGTAGCTTCATTCGGAAGTCGCACTTGACCAGCCACCAGCGCACACATCGAGGAGAGCGCCCATACCCCTGCGAGATATGTGGCAAGCGTTTCCACTACCGCCACCATCTAGTAGGCCACAAGCGCATCCACACCGGGGAGAAGCTGTTCTCCTGCGAATATTGTGGGATCGGGTTTAACCATAAAGGAAACTATCAGACTCATCAGCGGCTGCACACAGGAGAGCGGCCCTTCTCATGTGACCTTTGTGGCAAAAGTTTTAACCGCAAGGCTGACCTGATCACGCACTGCCGGATCCACACAGGAGAGAGGCCTTTTGCATGTTCTGATTGTGATAAAAGCTTTAGTCGTAAACAGCACCTGGTGACCCACAGGCGCAGACACACTGGCGAGACGCCATTCCCTTGCGACCAGTGCCAGCTGAGGTTTGCCCATCGGAAGGCTCTTCTGCGGCATCAGGAGCTGGTTCACTCTGCAGAGAGACCACACAGCTGCCCGGACTGTGGGAAAGGGTTTGCCTGCCGTTCGCATCTTCTCATGCATCAGCGCGCCCATCAGAATGGCGGCTGTGGAAATGGAGAAAAGCCGTTCTCCTGCGATCAGTGCCGCAGAAACTTCATAGCTCAGCCTCACCTGCAGGCACATAAGAAGAGTCACAGCGCAGTCCCGGGCGAGCGACCGTTCAAATGTACAGATTGTGGGAAAGGCTTCAATAGTAGAAAATACCTGAGTCGCCACCAGAAGATTCACACTGGCAAGCGCCCATTTCGGTGCAATGTGTGTGGAGATAGCTTTACCCAGAAGCCCAACCTGGAGCGGCACAAGAACATCCACAGCGGGCAGAGGCCTTTTACATGCCCGGTATGCGGCGGAAGCTTCTACAAGAAGCACAACCTTGTACGTCACCAGAGGATTCACACCGGGGAGAGGCTGCACTCCAGCTGTCGAGTGCTCCATCCTGTCGCCCCATGAGCTGTCACACTGGAAGAGAGTTGCCCATACAGCAGGGCATCTCCAAAATTTATCCAAAACACTTAAACCTCACTCAAATTTGAAGTTTAGATAAAAACCGTAGCCACATTAACCCAACTCTGGGGAAAACCGAAAACAAGAGGCAATTTACCAAAATTGTAACCATTTATAAGCCCAAACAGGGGAAGACAATTCACGAGTGTCCGAGGAGTAGGGGGACGGGCCGGTGGGTGTACTGGGGGTCCCATAGGAGGGGCATAATCCCTACGTGACCTTTCTGAGGAGGGACTCTTGACAAATCTGATCTCACGGTGAAGACGTGACATGGGGGGAACCCCAAAGAAGGGGCACGACCAATTGGGCCGTTGTGGGGGGTTGACCTACAAAGGGTCACTGACCCGATTAGACCTTTTGGGGGGGTGTGACCTACACAAGAGGTCACGGGCCATTTTGACCGTTTTGGGGGGGGTGGCCTACACAAAGGGGACACAGCACAAAAGTACGACCAAAAATGGACCGGGGTTGATGTATGTTACCTACACGGGAAAAACCTCACTGTTTGTGACCTACACAAACGGCAAAAAAAATGGGCAAGTAATAAAGCTAATTCTAAATTAGCCCCAAAATCCAAACAATAAATGCGCAAGAATATTAAAAACACTCTAATTACTAAGACGCCTAACTCAGGAGAAAATTGCAACACATATTTTTGCGCACTTTTTGTTTTATAATGGGGCCAAAAATAGTATTAGTCTTTATACAAAACCCATTTTTTCCTCTTTTTTTGACAATTTTTTAATTGTTTTAATTAAGTCCTTTTCTGTGGTGTTTTTTCAATAAATTAAACTTTTCTACCATATTGATTTGTGGGTGATCCCTAAAGATTTTGCAGATACTTCTTCTTGCAAGTGTCCCCCCAATTTCTGTATGCGTTAGGTGATCCCTAACCTGAGATTGAGGATGGGCCCTTTTCTTTATAT
>JARQOD010013501.1:0-15233 GCA_033576555.1 Oophaga sylvatica
ACATACATGTAGTAGCGCTGTCACAGCAGCGCTGAAGCATACTGACATTACATGTAGTAGCGCTGTCACAGCAGCGCTGAAGCATACTGACATTACATGTAGTAGCGCTGTCACAGCAGCGCTGAAGCATACTGACATTACATGTAGTAGCGCTGTCACAGCAGCGCTGAAGCATACTGACATACATGTAGTAACGCTGTCACAGCAGCGCTGAAGCATACTGACATACATGTAGTAACGCTGTCACAGCAGCGCTGAAGCATACTGACATACAAGTAATAGCGCTGCTCACTCAGACGCTAAAGCACTCACACATAATTATTATTAAAATTTGTGTGGAGTACTCACCAGCCAAGGCGCCACAGGACCCTCAGGGTTTCTGGCGCTGTGCCCATGCTTCCCCCCAGGGCGAAGAACGCAGTGACCGCACGTGTGGTTTGCGTTCCCGCCAGAGAAGCTCTCCTCATCCCCCAGGCCGGCAAGGATTCTGCAGGGACTTTGAGTAAATACAGATCCGCCAAGGGAGAGGTTGGGTACAGCAGCGCTGATACCCCTGAGACCTCTAGACCAACTAGTGATCCAAGTCTCCTGTCCGAATATTAAAATAATAAAATCTTCTGAGGAGCTGCATTAGCAGCGACCATCCTCTGGACCTCAAATCTTAGACTGGAGCTGAGTAGGAGGAGCCCGAGCTGGAGGGGCCAGCCAGTCATCACTCTTTTGATCTGAGGTAACATCCTGATCTGGGGCTCCGCCTACCCATCAGTAATGAATTCCTGTGTCTCCCTCCCTTCCATTCTGCAGCTGAAAGCAGGGGTTAGAAAGCCACTACACACAGGAGACCCCCGATCTGGTCATGAGGGGGTGCACTACACACAGGAGACCCCCTGATCTGGTAATGAGGGGGTGCACTACACACAGGAGACCCCCTGATCTGGTAATGAGGGGTGTACTACACACAGGAGACCCCCGATCTGGTCATGAGGGGGTGCACTACACACAGGAGACCCCCTGATCTGGTCATGAGGGGGTGCACTACACACAGGAGACCCCCTGATCTGGTAATGAGGGGGTGCTGTTATGTTTCGGTAGCTGAGGAGTGCAGGTAAAAAAGGCAATACACCAGAGCAGTTGGAATCTATGGGATTGCAGTACCCTGACTAACCACCAACACTAGAGGCAGCCGTGGAGCGTTCCTACGTTGGTCCTAGACGCCTCGTCACAGCCTGAGAAACTAACTACACCTAAAGATAGAAATAGGAAAGCTATCTGCCCCGGAGCAGAACCCCAAAGATAATAGAAAGCCCCCAAACATGTAATGGCGGTTAGACAAGAGGAAATACTGACACAGAAAGAAAATAGAATGAGCAAACGCTGGGGCCCAAACTATCTAAATAGAAAAGGACAGGAAGGGTACTTACTGCAATCCAGAAAACCCTGAAAAACACCAACTCTACTAATTTCAAAATCACCTGAGATCACACGACCTCTACAACCTAAATTAGCTCTCTGGTGTAACAAAATCAAAACAGCAGCCACTGAAAAAACTGGAAAAAGCAAAAGAACAAAACTCAGTGGCTGAACTAAACTGAGAAGGCAAAAGCCCCCGGAGGGGACCCAGAAGGCCCCCACAGAAGTGCAGGACAAAATGCAAAAATATAGCAACAACACAAAAGAAGAAAAATTCTTATCTGGTAGCAGGAGATGCAGACACGACACAGCAGGCTACAAGGGAAACTGGAATGAAGGATTCAGACCAGAACAATTGATCACCGGCAACCCTGATGGGAAAATGACTCCCTTATATAAGACCAGTCAGTAACACCTGATTCCCAGTCCTCACAATCTTCACTAGTACCGCTTGTAACCACCAGAGGGAGCCTCTGCTCAGAACTCATCTCAAACCCATTCACAACAGTACCCCCCCCTTGAGGAGGGGTCACCGAACCCTCATTTGAGCAACCAGGTCGGTCAGGATGAGTTCTATGATACGCACGGATAAGTCTCCTAGCATGGATGTCCGAAGCAAACACCCAAGAATTGTCTTCCTGACCATAACCTCTCCATTTAACCAAATACTGGAGTCTTCGTCTAGAAAAACGAGAATCCAATATTTTCTCAACCACATACTCCAGATTGCCCTCAACCAAAACAGGGTCAGGAGGCACAGTAGCAGGAACCACTGGCTCAACAAACCTCTTCAACAAGGACTTGTGGAACACGTTATGGATCTTAAATGTCCCTGGAAGAAGCAAACGAAAAGAAACAGGATTAATAATCTCCATGATCTTATAAGGTCCAATGAACCTAGGCTTAAATTTAGGAGATGCTACTCTCATAGGAATATTCTTTGAGGACAACCAGACCAAGTCCCCCACTTTAAACCGAGGACCATCAGTCCTATGCCGGTTAGCAAACCGCTGGGCCTTCTCCTGATAGAGGGACAACCTCTCCACTACCTGGTCCCAAATCTGTTGCATACGCTCAACAACAGAGTCAACACCTGGACAGACAGAAGCTTCCGTCTGTCCTGAAGAAAATCGAGGGTGAAACCCAGAATTACAGAAAAACGGAGACATCAAAGTGGCAGAGCTAGCCCTATTATTAAGAGCAAACTCAGCCAAAGGCAAAAAAGAGACCCAGTCATCCTGATCAGCAGACACAAAGCATCTTAGATAAGTCTCTAATGTCTGGTTTGTTCTCTCAGTTTGACCATTGGTCTGAGGATGAAATGCCGAGGAGAAAGACAATTGAACACCCAGTTTAGAACAAAAAGTCCTCCAAAATCTGGAAACAAACTGGACTCCTCTGTCAGACACAATGTTCTCAGGAATGCCGTGTAAACGAACCACGTGCTGAAGAAACAACGGCACCAATTCAGAGGAGGAAGGCAACTTAGGTAATGGCACAAGATGTATCATTTTGGAAAACCTATCACAAATTACCCAGATGGTGGTCATTCTCTGAGAAACAGGAAGATCGGAAATGAAATCCATAGAGATATGGGTCCATGGTCTCTTGGGCACAGGCAATGGCATCAACAAACCACTAGAGCGAGAGCAAGGCTTGGAGCGAGAGCAAGTCCCGCAGGACTGCACAAATTCCCTGACATCGCGAGACAAGGTAGGCCACCAAAAGGACCGACTAACCAAGTCTCTGGTACCAAAAATTCCGGGATGCCCAGCCAATGCGGAACAATGAATCTCAGACATCACACTCTTTTTCCATTGGTCCGGGACAAACAATTTTCCAACAGGGCAGCGCTCGGGCCTATCCTCCTGACACCCCTCCAGAGCAAGTCTCAAATTGGGCGAGATGGCGGAAAGAACTACACCCTCTTTCAAAATAACAGAAGGATCAGATAACTCAGGAGAGTCCGCAAGGAAACTCCTCGAGAGGGCATCCGCCTTAACATTCTTAGTGCCAGGAAGAAAGGAAACCACAAAATTAAAACGTGTGAAAAACAAGGCCCACCTGGCCTGTCTAGGATTGAGTCGCTTGGCAGATTCCAGATAGACCAGATTCTTATGGTCCGTAAGGACCACCACCTGATGTTTGGCTCCCTCCAGCCAATGTCTCCACTCTTCAAAAGCCCACTTCATGGCCAATAACTCCCGATTACCCACGTCATAATTACGTTCAGTAGGAGAAAATTTTCGAGAGAAAAAGGCACAAGGGTTACTTTTAGAGGTCTCTGGATCTTTTTGGGACAAAACGGCACCTGCCCCAATTTCAGAGGCATCAACCTCCACCTGAAATGGCAGAGAAACATCAGGCTGCCATAGAACAGGAGCAGAAGTGAAGCTCTGCTTAAGTTCCTGAAATGCAGAGACTGCCTCAGGAGGCAAATTCACCACATCAGAACCCTTTCTGGTCAAATCAGTTAATGGTTTAACAATAACCGAGAAATTACCAATAAATTTACGATAAAAATTGGCAAAACCCAAAAATCTCTGAAGAGCCTTTAATGAAGTAGGTTGGACCCAATCACAGATGGCCTGAACCTTGACCGGGTCCATTTCAATAACAGATGGGGACAAAATGAATCCCAGAAATGAGATCCTCTGTACGCCAAAAAGACACTTTGATCCCTTCACATACAGTGCATTCTCTCTCAAAATCTGGAACACAGTCTGAACATGTTTCACATGAGAGTCCCAGTCATTAGAAAAAATCAAGATATCATCCAAATAAACAATCAGAAATTTATCCACAAAATCCCTGAAAATGTCATTCATGAAGGACTGGAAGACGGAAGGGGCATTAGTGAGCCCAAAGGGCATCACAAGGTACTCAAAATGCCCTTCAGGGGTATTGAATGCCGTCTTCCATTCATCCCCGTGCTTAATGCGAATAAGGTTAACGCCCCCCTGAGGTCAAGCTTGGTAAACCAAGTAGCGTTTTTCACCCTGGAAAACAGGTCAGAAATCAAGGGTAACGGGTATTGATATTTCACAGTAATATTGTTCAAGAGACGATAATCAATACACGGCCTTAATGAACCATCTTTTTTGGCCACAAAGAAAAAACCGGCACCTAAGGGTGAAGAGGATGGTCTGATATGACCCTTCTCCAATGATTCCTTGATATAAGACCGCATAGCGTCATGTTCAGGTACAGACAAGTTAAAAAGGCGACCTTTAGGGAATTTACTACCAGGCACTAATTCAATAGCGCAGTCATAGCTCCTATGGGGAGGTAAGGATGCAGATTTACTTTCGCTAAACACATCAGAAAAATCAAACAAAAAGTCAGGAACATCCTCAGCCTGGGGGGAGGCAGAATAAACAGGAGTGTTGGTATTAACACATTGGCAGCCCCAACTGGTTACAGACACAGATTTCCAATCCAAAACAGGATTATGAGACTGTAACCAAGGGAAACCCAGCACGATAATGTCATGCAGATTATATAGAACCAAAAATTTGCAGCACTCCTGGTGATCAGGTTCAACCCTCATTATCACCTGAGTAGAAAACTGGGGTTTATTCTCACCAAAGGGGTAGAATCGATCCCCAGTAGGGGAATAGACTTCTGTAGGGGTATCAAGGGAAACCCACAACGTTTAGCAAAATCATAATCCATCAGGTTAATAGCTGCTCCAGAATCAACGAAAGCCTGAGCAGAAAATGAGGACAGAGAGCATATCAGAGTGACAGTTAATAAAAACTTAGTCTGAACACTACCCAAGACAACTGAGCGTGCAAAACGTCTTCCCCGCTTAGGGCAGACCGAAATAGCATGAGAGGCATCACCACAGTAGAAACATAACCTATTGCGCTTTCGAAACTCATGACGCTGTGCCCCAGACACCACTCCATCACACTGCATGGATTCAGAAGCAGGTTCACAAGGCAACACCACTCCACGCATACTTCTCCGCTCACGCAAACGTAACATCCTTTACATTATCTGACAGACCCTTCCGGAAAAGGGCCGCCAAAGCGTCGTCATTCCATTTGGTCAGGACTGCCCACCTACGGAATCTCTGACAGTATAACTCAGCGTCATCAAGACCCTGATTTAATGCCAACAAGGCTTTTTCAGCTTGATCAGTGACATTAGGCTCATCGTACAATAACCCCAAAGCCTGAAAAAATGCATCAACATCACTCAAAACAGGATCCCCAGGTATCAGGGAAAAAGCCCAATCCTGAGGATCGCCGCGCAGGAGAGAGATGATAATTTGAACCTGCTGCGCTGCGTTCCCTGAGGACTTCGATTTTAAGGCAAGAAACAATTTACAATTATTTTTGAAATTCTGAAACTTAGCTCGATCCCCTAAAAACAAATCTGGCATGGGATCCTAGGTTCCACAACAGGCAACCTAGCAAGATATGCAGCAATACTCTGAACCTCAGTGGCAAGCCGATCCACACGGCCAGACAACTGTGCAAACTCCATTGAGAGAAAAGATCCTCCCCAGCACCCAGAGATACAGAGGGAAAAAAAAAAAAAAAAAAAAATGCAACAAACAGAAAAATATCTCTGACAACTCTGACAACTTTTTTTCTATCACAATATTTTTCCCTTCTGTGAGTACCATACAATTTTCAATTTTTAGGCCGGTGATACTGTTTTTTTTCGGTAGCTGAGGAGTGCAGGTAAAAAAGGAATACACCAGAGCAGTTGGAATCTATGAGATTGCAGTACCCTGACTAACCACCACAACTAGAGGCAGCCGTGGAGCGTTCCTACGATGGTCCTAGACGCCTCGTCACAGCCTGAGAAACTAACTACACCTAAAGATAGAAAGAGGAAAGCTATCTGCCCCGGAGCAGAACCCAAAGATAATAGAAAGCCCCCAAACATGTAATGGCGGTTAGACAAGAGGAAATACTGACACAGAAAGAAAATAGTATGAGCAAACGTTGGGGCCCAAACTATCTAAATAGAAAAGGATAGGAAGGGCACTTACTGCAATCCCAGAAAACCCTGAAAAACACCAACTCTACTAATTTCAAAATCACCTGAGATCACACGACCTCTACCACCTAAATTAGTTCTCTGGTGTAACAAAAACAAAACAGCAGCCACTGAAAAAACTGGAAAAAGCAAAAGAACAAAACTCAGTGGCTGAACTAAACTGAGAGGGCAAAAGCCCCCGGAGGGGACCCTGAAGGCCCCACAGAAGTGCAGGACAAAATGCAAAAATATAGCAACAACACAAAAGAAGAAAAATTCTTATCTGGTAGCAGGAGATGCAGACACGACACAGCAGGCTACAAGGGAAACTGGAATGAAGGATTCAGACCAGAACAATTGATCACCGGCAAACCTGATGGGAAAATGACTCCCTTATATAAGACCAGTCAGTAACACCTGATTCCCAGTCCTCACAATCTTCACTAGTACCGCTTGTAACCACCAGAGGGAGCCTCTGCTCAGAACTCATCTCAAACCCATTCACAACAGGGTGCACTACACACAGGAGACCCCTGATCTGGTAATGAGGGGGTGCACTACACACAGGAGACCCCCTGATCTGGTAATGAGGGGATGCACTAAACACAGGAGACCCCCTGATCTGGTAATGAGGGGATGCACTACACACAGGAGACCCCCGATCTGGTAATAAGGGGATACACTACACACAGGAGACCCCGATCTGGTAATGAGGGATGCACTACACACAGGAGACCCCCGATCTGGTAATAAGGGGATGCACTACACACAGGAGACCCCCTGATCAGGTAATGAGGGGTGCACTACACACAGGAGACCCCCTGATCTGGTAATGAGGGGATGCACTACACACAGGAGACCCCCGATCTGGTAATAAGGGGATGCACTACACACAGGAGACCCCCTGATCTGGTAATGAGGGGGTGCACTACACACAGGAGACCCCCTGATCTGGTAATGAGGGGTGCACTACACACAGGAGACCCCCTGATCTGGTAATGAGGGGATGCACTACACACAGGAGACCCCCTGATCTGGTAATGAGGGGATGCACTACACACAGGAGACCCCCGATCTGGTAATGAGGGGATGCACTACACACAGGAGACCCCCGATCTGGTAATAAGGGGATGCACTACACACAGGAGACCCCCTGATCAGGTAATGAGGGGTGCACTACACACAGGAGACCCCCTGATCTGGTAATGAGGGGATGCACTACACACAGGAGACCCCCGATCTGGTAATAAGGGGATGCACTACACACAGGAGACCCCCTGATCTGGTAATGAGGGGGTGCACTACACACAGGAGACCCCCTGATCTGGTAATGAGGGGATGCACTACACACAGGAGACCCCCGATCTGGTAATAAGGGGATGCACTACACACAGGAGACCCCCTGATCTGGTAATGAGGGGGTGCACTACACACAGGAGACCCCCTGATCTGGTAATGAGGGGGTGCACTACACACAGGAGACCCCCTGATCTGGTAATGCTAGAGCCGTGCAGTTACCTGGCCTCAGTGTGTACAGACCTTCACGATGGCCCCATGGTGGAGGGGGTAACCTGGAACGGTGTGGACTGCGCTTCCAACAACAGAGCTGCAAGGAAGGAAAAGAAGGGAGCAGATCCCGTGATCATGTGCGGAGTGTAATACACAGGGGAGCGGATCCCGTGATCATGTGCGGAGTGTAATAATAGAGAAGGGAGCGGATCCCGTGATCATGTGCGGAGTGTAATACACAGGGGAGCGGATCCCGTGATCATGTGCGGAGTGTAATACACAGGGGAGCGGATCCCGTGATCATGTGTGGAGTGTATAATACACAGGGGAGCGGATCCCGTGATCATGTGTGGAGTGTAATAATACACAGGGGAGCGGATCCCGTGATCATGTGAGGAGTGTAATAATACACAGGGGAGCGGATCCCGTGATCATATGCGGAGTGTAATAATACAGAGGGGGCGGATCCCGTGATCATGTGCGGAGTGTGATAATACACAGGGGAGTGGATCCCGTGATCATGTGCGGAGTGTAATAATACACAGGGAGCGGATCCCGTGATCATGTGTGGAGTGTAATAATACACAGGGGAGCGGATCCCGTGATCATGTGTGGAGTGTAATAATACACGGGGAGCGGATCCCGTGATCATTGCGGAGTGTAATAATACAAGGGGGCGGATCAGTGATCATGTGCGGAGTGTAATATACAGAGGGGCCGGCGCGGACACTCACGCATCAGGCTGTAGATGTGCTTCTCAGCGACGTGCTCGTGAACAGCAGGATCAGCTCGTCCTCAGGTCTCGGTTCAGTTTAGTTTCTATATAAAACTTGTTCTGGAGAAAAAAAAATGTTTACGTGATTGGGGGAAATGTGGGAGTCGCAGCTCAGTCCGGCCGTCCCACCAGGGTGACCACCGCCATCCCTGACCACCGCCATCCCACCAGGGTGACCACCGCCATCACTGACCACCGCCATCACTGACCACCGCCATCCCACCAGGGTGACCACCGCCATCCCTGACAACCGCCATCCCTAACCACCGCCATCCCTGACCACCGCCATCCCACCAGGGTGACCACCGCCATCCCTGACCACCGCCATCCCACCAGGGTGACCACCGCCATCCCTGACCACCGCCATCCCACCAGAGTGACCACCGCCATCCCTGACCACCGCCATCACACCAGGGTGACCACCACCATCACTGACCACCGCCATCCCTGACCACCGCCATCCCACCAGGGTGACCATCGCCATCACTCGCCATCACTGACCACCGCCATCCCACCAGGGTGACCACCGCCATCCCTGACCACCGCCATCCCTGACCACGGAAAAGAGTCACAGATTAATCACACGTTCTGATGACCAGCAGACACACGGAAGGGCACAGGGCGTCCAAAGAGACCCGCCAGGAGAGGCGCAGGGTCTTCCAGAGAGATCCGCCAGGAGAGGCACAGGGCGTCCAGAGAGATCCGCCAGGAGAGGCACAGGGCGTCCAGAGAGACCCGCCAGGAGAGGCGCAGGGTCTTCCAGAGAGATCCGCCAGGAGAGGCACAGGGCGTCCAGAGAGATCCGCCAGGAGAGGCTCAGGGCGTCCAGAGAGATCCGCCAGGAGAGGCTCAGGGCGTCCAGAGAGATCCGCCAGGAGAGGCGCAAGGTCTTCCAGAGAGATCCGCCAGGAGAGGCACAGGGCATCCAGAGAGACCCGCCAGGAGAGGCGCAGGGTCTTCCAGAGAGATCCGCCAGAAGAGGCACAGGGCGTCCAGAGAGATCCGCCAGGAGAGGCGCAAGGTCTTCCAGAGAGATCCGCCAGGAGAGGCACAGGGCGTCCAGAGAGATCCGCCAGGAGAGGCGCAAGGTCTTCCAGAGAGATCCGCCAGGAAAGGCGCAGGGCATCCAGAGAGATCTGCCAGGAGAGGCACAGTGCGTCCAGAGAGATCCGCCAGGAGAGGCGCAAGGTCTTCCAGAGAGATTCGCCAGGAGAGGCACAGGGAGTCCAGAGAGACCCGCCAGGAGAGGCGCAGGGTCTTCTAGAGAGATCCGCCAGGAGAGGCGCAGGGTCTTCCAGAGCGATCTGCCAGGAGAGGCACAGGGTCTTCCAGAGAGATCCGCCAGGAGAGGAACAGGGCGTCCAGAGAGACCCGCCAGGAGAGGCGCAGGGTCTTCCAGAGAGATCCGCCAGGAGAGGCGCAGGGTCTTCCAGAGCGATCTGCCAGGAGAGGCGCAGGGTCTTCCAGAGAGATCCGCCAGGAGAGGCGCAGGGTCTTACAGAGGGACCCTCCAGGAGAGGCGCAGGGTCTTACAGAGGGACCCTCCAGGAGAGGCGCAGGGTCTTCCAGAGAGATCCGCCAGGAAGGCGCAGGTCTTCCAGAGAGATCCGCCAGAAGGCGCAGGGTCTTACAGAGGGACCCTCCAGGAGAGGCGCAGGGTCTTCCAGAGAGATCCGCCAGGAGAGGCGCAGGGTCTTCCAGAGAGATCCGCCAGGAGAGGCGCAGGGTCTTCCAGAGAGATCCGCCAGGAGAGGCGCAGGGTCTTCCAGAGAGATCCGCCAGGAGAGGCGCAGGGTCTTCCAGAGAGATCCGCCAGGAGAGGCGCAGGGTCTTCCAGAGAGATCCGCCAGAGAGGCGCAGGGTCTTCCAGAGAGATCCGCCAGGAGAGGCGCAGGGTCTTCCAGAGAGATCCGCCAGGAGAGGCGCAGGGTCTTACAGAGGGACCCTCCAGGAGAGGCGCAGGGTCTTACAGAGGGACCCTCCAGGAGAGGCGCAGGGTCTTACAGAGAGATCCACCAGGAGAGGCGCAGGGTCTTACAGAGAGATCCGCCAGTAGAGGCGCAGGGTCTTCCAGAGAGATCCGCCAGGAGAGGCGCAGGGTCTTCCAGAGAGATCCGCCAGGAGAGGCGCAGGGTCTTACAGAGGGACCCTCCAGGAGAGGCGCAAGGTCTTCCAGAGAGAACCGCCAGGAGAGGCGCAGGGTCTTCCAGAGAGATCCGCCAGGAGAGGCGCAGGGTCTTCCAAAGAGATCCGCCAGGAGAGGAGCAGGGTCTTACAGAGATTCGCCAGGAGAGGCGCAGGGTCTTCCAGAGAGATCCGCCAAGAGAGGCGCAGGGTCTTACAGAGGGACCCTCCAGGAAAGGCGCAGGGTCTTCCAGAGAGATCTGCCAGGAGAGGCGCAGGGTCTTCCAGAGAGATCCGCCAGGAGAGGCGCAGGGTCTTACAGAGGGACCCTCCAGGAGAGGCGCAGGGTCTTACAGAGGGACCCTCCAGGAGAGGCGCAGGGTCTTACAGAGAGATCCGCCAGGAGAGGCGCAGGGTCTTACAGAGAGATCCGCCAGGAGAGGCGCAGGGTCTTCCAGAAAGATCCGCCAGGAGAGGCGCAGGGTCTTACAGAGGGACCCTCCAGGAGAGGCGCAGGGTCTTACAGAGAGATCCCACCAGGAGAGGCGCAGGGTCTTACAGAGAGATCCGCCAGGAGAGGCGCAGGGTCTTCCAGAAAGATCCGCCAGGAGAGGCGCAGGGTCTTCCAGAGAGATCCGCCAGGAGAGGCGCAGGGTCTTACAGAGGACCCTCCAGGAGAGGCGCAGGGTCTTCCAGAGAGAACCGCCAGGAGAGGCGCAGGGTCTTCCAGAGAGATCCGCCAGGAGAGGCGCAGGGTCTTCCAGAGAGATCCGCCAGGAGAGGCGCAGGGTCTTACAGAGATCCGCCAGGAGAGGCGCAGGGTCTTCCAGAGAGATCCGCCAGGAGAGGCGCAGGGTCTTACAGAGGGACCCTCCAGGAGAGGCGCAGGGTCTTACAGAGGGACCCTCCAGGAGGGGTCCAGGGCCTCATGAAGAGGGGTGGAGGGTGTCCCCTCTACCTCACATTAGTGCCGCCAGATGTCCCAGTCTCGTCTGTCATGTCGAGCCCCTGGGAGCTGTGCACAGGGTGGGCTGCTACATGTAGGACTTACCATATAGATGAAGAGGGGACGATGCTGTGCAGAGCCCCCATATACTGGCTCAGGGCCAGGTTGAACTTCTCTATATACTGCTCCGGAGAAGCCGCCTGCAACACAGGAAGGAAGAAGTTAAATGCACGATATGAGCACCGACCCAGCCCTACTAAAGCCAGAGCCAGAGCATCGGGATCCCAACCCCCTCCAGTATAGAGGCACCCCCAGAGGAGGCAGACAACACCCCACGCCTCCGACCGGCAAGAAACCGCGCTGCCCCCCGCCAGGCTGCAGAGGATATAAGCCTCCTGGGCCGCTCCCCCGTCCCGCTGACCCCGAGCTGGGTCTTCACATCGGTGTTATTCCTCTAGATCACGTACGAGATGTATGTGCCCCTCTCCACATGGAGCAACCACACATCACCGGGGTGGCACCTACCTGCAGCTCCAGGGACACCTTCTCCAGGTGACAGGTGATCTTACACATCAGGTCGCTGTACATCAGCTCCGAGTGCTGCTGACACACGCACTTGTACACGCAGCTGTAAGAGAGGCTCAGATGAGGACGCTGCGTGTGCCGGAGGGGTCGCCGCACAGGACTTTACCTGTAGATCTGCTCGTAGGAGATGGGGATGTAGTCCCCGGGGCTCTGGGTCAGCAGCTGCTCAATGGCGCTCTCCAGCTTCGGCCAATACGTGTTCTTATAATCATCGACGGTGATCACATTCATCACTGGAAGAGAAGAGCAGCGAGATGAGAGGACGCCGGCCACGGACCTCCCCCCGTATATACCGGCACAAACATACACGGTGGTGAGATCAGAGGACGCCGGCCACGGACCTCCCCCCATTATACTGGCACAAACATACACGATGGTGAGATGAGAGGACGCCGGCCACGGACCTCCCCCCGTATAGACCGGCACAAACATAGACGGCGGTGAGATAGAGGACGCCGGCCACGGACCTCCCCCCATATATACTGGCACAAACATACACGATGGTGAGATGAGAGGACGCCGGCCACGGACCTCCCCCCGTATAGACCGGCACAAACATAACGGCGGTGAGATGAGGACGCCGGCCACGGAACTCCCCCCATATATACTGGCACAAACATACACGATGGTGAGATGAGAGGACGCCGGCCACGGACCTCCCCCCGTATATACCGGCACAAACATACACGGTGTGAGATCAGAGGACGCCGGCCACGGACCTCCCCCCATATATACTGGCACAAACATACACGATGGTGAGATGAGAGGACGCCGGCCACGGACCTCCCCCCGTATAACCGGCACAAACAGACGGCGGTGAGATGAGGACGCCGGCCACGGACCTCCCCCCATATATACTGGCACAAACATACACGATGGTGAGATGAGAGGACGCCGGCCACGGACCTCCCCCCGTATATACCGGCACAAACATACACGGTGGTGAGATGAGGACGCCGGCCACGGACCTCCCCCCATATATACCAGCACAAACATACACGGCGGTGAGATCAGAGGACGCCGGCCGGACCTCCCCCATATATACTGCACAAACATACACGATGGTGAGATGAGAGGACGCCGGCCACGGACCTCCCCCCGTATATACGGCACAAACATAACGGCGGTGAGATGAGGACGCCGGCCACGGACCTCCCCCCTATATACCGGCACAAACATACACGCGGTGAGATGAGGACGCCGGCCACGGACCTCCCCCCATATATACCAGCACAAACATACACGGCGGTGAGATGAGAGGACGCCGCCCGGACCTCCCCCATATATACCAGCACAAACATACACGGCGGTGAGATGAGAGGACGCCGGCCACGGACCTCCCCCGTATATACCGGCACAAACATACACGGCGTGAGATGAGGACGCCGGCCACGGACCTCCCCCCTATATACTGGCACAAACATACACGAGGTGAGATGAGGACGCCGGCAACGGACCTCCCCCCTATATACCAGCACAAACATACACGGCGGTGAGATGAGGACGCCGGCCACGGACCTCCCCCATATATACCAGCACAAACATACACGGCGGTGAGATGAGAGGACGCCGGCCGCGGACCTCCCCCGTATATACCAGCACAAACATACACGGCGGTGAGATGAGAGGACGCCGGCCACGGACCTCCCCCCGTATATACGGCACAAACATACACGTGGTGAGATGAGGACGCCGGCCACGGACCTCCCCCCATATATACCAGCACAAACATACAGGCGATGAGATGAGAGGACGCCGGCCGCGGACCTCCCCCGTATATACCAGCACAAACATACACGGCGGTGAGATGAGAGGACGCCGGCCACGGACCTCCCCCCGTATATACGGCACAAACATACACGGCGGTGAGATGATGACGCCGGCCACGGACCTCCCCCCATATATACTGGCACAAACATACACGATGGTGAGATGAGAGGACGCCGGCCACGGACCTCCCCCCGTATATACCGGGACAAACATACACGGCGGTGAGATGAGGACGCCGGCCACGGACCTCCCCCCATATATACTGCACAAACATACATGATGGTGAGATGAGAGGACGCCGTCCGGGACCTCCCCCTGATATACCGAACAAACATACACGGCGGTGAGATGAGAGACGCCGGCCACGGACCTCCCCCCATATATACCACACAAACATACCGGCGGTGGATAGAGGACGCCGGCCGGGACCTCCCCCAAAAACCGCCAAACAACCGCGGGGGGAAAGGGAAAAGCCGGGCCCCGACCTCCCCCGATAACCGCACAAACATACACGGGGTGAGATCAAAACGCCGGGGCCCGGACCTCCCCTATTACCCCACAAACAACCGGGGTGGATCGGAAAGCCGGCCCGGACCTCCCCTTATAACCAGCACAAACAACACCTGAGATAGAGGACGCCGGCCCGGACCTCCCCCTAATACCAGCACAAACATACACGGCGGTGAGAAAGAGGACGCCGGCCGGACCTCCCCGTATATACCGCACAAACAACAGGCGGGGAGAAAAGGACGCCGGGCCCGGACCCCCCGTATAACCCACAAACATACCGGCGGGGAATCAGAGGACCCGGGCCCGGACCTCCCCCTATACCCACAAACATACACGTGGGAGAAAGGACGCCGGGCCCGGGCCTCCCCGTAAACCAACAAACATAAACGGGGTGAGATAAAACGCCGGCCCGGGGCCCTCCCCGTATATACCGCACAAACAACACGGGGTGAGATAGAGGACGCCGGCCCGGACCCCCCCCGTAAAACCGCACAAACATACCGGGTGAGATCAATACGCCGGCCGGGCCTCCCCCCTATATACCGCACAAACATACACGGCGGGGAATAAGGGCGCCGGCCACGGGCCCCCCCCTATTAAAAAGACAAA
>JARQOD010013502.1:0-15233 GCA_033576555.1 Oophaga sylvatica
AAAGGCTCTTCAGAGATTTTTGGGTTTTGCCAATTTTTATCGTAAATTTATTGGTAATTTCTCTGTTATTGTTAAACCATTAACTGATTTGACCAGAAAGGGTTCTGATGTGGTGAATTGGCCTCCTGAGGCAGTCTCTGCGTTTCAGGAACTTAAGCAGAGATTCACTTCTGCTCCTGTTCTACGGCAGCCTGATGTTTCTCTGCCATTTCAGGTGGAGGTTGATGCCTCTGAAATTGGGGCAGGTGCCGTTTTGTCCCAAAAAGATCCAGAGACCTCTAAAAGTAACCCTTGTGCCTTTTTCTCTAGAAAATTTTCTCCTACTGAACGTAATTATGACGTGGGTAATCGGGAGTTATTGGCCATGAAGTGGGCTTTTGAAGAGTGGAGACATTGGCTGGAGGGAGCCAAACATCAGGTGGTGGTCCTTACGGACCATAAGAATCTGGTCTATCTGGAATCTGCCAAGCGACTCAATCCTAGACAGGCCAGGTGGGCCTTGTTTTTCACACGTTTTAATTTTGTGGTTTCCTTTCTTCCTGGCACTAAGAATGTTAAGGCGGATGCCCTCTCGAGGAGTTTCCTTGCGGACTCTCCTGAGCTATCTGATCCCTCTGTTATTTTGAAGGAGGGTGTAGTTCTTTCCGCCATCTCGCCCAATTTGAGACTTGCTCTGGAGGGGTGTCAGGAGGATAGGCCCGAGCGCTGCCCTGTTGGAAAATTGTTTGTCCCGGACCAATGGAAAAAGAGTGTGATGTCTGAGATTCATTGTTCCGCATTGGCTGGGCATCCCGGAATTTTTGGTACCAGAGACTTGGTTAGTCGGTCCTTTTGGTGGCCTACCTTGTCTCGCGATGTCAGGGAATTTGTGCAGTCCTGCGGGACTTGCTCTCGCTCCAAGCCTTGCTCTCGCTCTAGTGGTTTGTTGATGCCATTGCCTGTGCCCAAGAGACCATGGACCCATATCTCTATGGATTTCATTTCCGATCTTCCTGTTTCTCAGAGAATGACCACCATCTGGGTAATTTGTGATAGGTTTTCCAAAATGATACATCTTGTGCCATTACCTAAGTTGCCTTCCTCCTCTGAATTGGTGCCATTGTTCCTTCAGCACGTGGTTCGTTTACACGGCATTCCTGAGAACATTGTGTCTGACAGAGGAGTCCAGTTTGTTTCCAGATTTTGGAGGACTTTTTGTTCTAAACTGGGTGTTCAATTGTCTTTCTCCTCGGCATTTCATCCTCAGACCAATGGTCAAACTGAGAGAACAAACCAGACATTGGAGACTTATCTAAGATGCTTTGTGTCTGCTGATCAGGATGACTGGGTCTCTTTTTTGCCTTTGGCTGAGTTTGCTCTTAATAATAGGGCTAGCTCTGCCACTTTGATGTCTCCGTTTTTCTGTAATTCTGGGTTTCACCCTCGATTTTCTTCAGGACAGACGGAGGCTTCTGTCTGTCCAGGTGTTGACTCTGTTGTTGAGCGTATGCAGCAGATTTGGGACCAGGTAGTGGAGAGGTTGTCCCTCTCTCAGGAGAAGGCCCAGCGGTTTGCTAACCGGCATAGGACTGGTGGTCCTCGGTTTAAAGTGGGGGACTTGGTCTGGTTGTCCTCAAAGAATATTCCTATGAGAGTAGCATCTCCTAAATTTAAGCCTAGGTTCATTGGACCTTATAAGATCATGGAGATTATTAATCCTGTTTCTTTTCGTTTGCTTCTTCCAGGGACATTTAAGATCCATAATGTGTTCCACAAGTCCTTGTTGAAGAGGTTTGTTGAGCCAGTGGTTCCTGCTGCTGTGCCTCCTGACCCTGTTTTGGTTGAGGGCAATCTGGAGTATGTGGTTGAGAAAATATTGGATTCTCGTTTTTCTAGACGAAGACTCCAGTATTTGGTTAAATGGAGAGGTTATGGTCAGGAAGATAATTCTTGGGTGTTTGCTTCGGACATCCATGCTAGGAGACTTATCCGTGCGTATCATAGAACTCATCCTGACCGACCTGGTTGCTCAAATGAGGGTTCGGTGACCCCTCCTCAAGGGGGGGGTACTGTTGTGAATGGGTTTGAGATGAGTTCTGAGCAGAGGCTCCCTCTGGTGGTTACAAGCGGTACTAGTGAGGATTGGGAATCAGGTGTTACTGATTGGTCTTATTTAAGGGAATCATTTTCCCATCAGGGTTGCCGGTGATCAATTGTTCTGGTCTGAATCCTTCTTTCCAGTTTCCCTTGTGGCCTGCTGTGTCGTGTCTGCATCTCCTGCTATCAGATAAGACAATTTCTTATTTTGTGTTTTTGCTATATTTTTGCATTTGGTCCTTCACTTCTGTGGGGGCCTTCTGGGTCCCCTCCGGGGGCTTCTGCCCTCTCAGTTTAGTCCAGCCACTGTGTTTTGTACTTTTGCTTTTTCCAGTTTTTTCAGTGGCTGCTGTTTTTGTTACACCAGAGAACTAATTTAGGTGGTAGAGGTCGTGTGATCTCAGGTGATTTTGAAATTAGTAGAGTTGGTGTTTTTCAGGGTTTTCTGGGATTGCAGTAAGTACCCTTCCTGTCCTTTTCTATTTAGATAGTTTGGGCCCCAGCGTTTGCTCATACTATTTTCTTTCTGTGTCAGTATTTCCTCTTGTCTAACCGCCATTACATGTTTGGGGGCTTTCTATTATCTTTGGGGTTCTGCTCCGGGGCAGATAGCTTTCCTATTTCTATCTTTAGGTGTAGTTAGTTTCTCAGGCTGTGACGAGGCGTCTAGGACCATCGTAGGAATGCTCCACGGCTGCCTCTAGTTGTGGTGGTTAGTCAGGGTACTGCAATCCCATAGATTCCAACTGCTCTGGTGTATTTCCTTTTTTTACCTGCACTCCTCAGCTACCGAAACATAACAATCCCCGTGCTTAATGCGAATAAGGTTATACGCCCCCCTGAGGTCAAGCTTGGTAAACCAAGTAGCGTTTTTCACCCTGGAAAACAGGTCAGAAATCAAGGGTAACGGGTATTGATATTTCACAGTAATATTGTTCAAGAGACGATAATCAATACACGGCCTTAATGAACCATCTTTTTTGGCCACAAAGAAAAAACCGGCACCTAAGGGTGAAGAGGATGGTCTGATATGACCCTTCTCCAATGATTCCTTGATATAAGACCGCATAGCGTCATGTTCAGGTACAGACAAGTTAAAAAGGCGACCCTTAGGGAATTTACTACCTGGCACTAATTCAATAGCGCAGTCATAGCTCCTATGGGGAGGTAAGGATGCAGATTTACTTTCGCTAAACACATCAGAAAAATCAAACAAAAAGTCAGGAACATCCTCAGCCTGGGGGGAGGCAGAAAAAACAGGAGTGTTGGTATTAACACATTGGCAGCCCCAACTGGTTACAGACACAGATTTCCAATCCAAAACAGGATTATGAGACTGTAACCAAGGGAAACCCAGCACGATAATGTCATGCAGATTATATAGAACCAAAAATTTGCAGCACTCCTGGTGATCAGGTTCAACCCTCATTATCACCTGAGTAGAAAACTGGGGTTTATTCTCAGCCAAAGGGGTAGAATCGATCCCCAGTAGGGGAATAGACTTCTGTAGGGGTATCAAGGGAAATCCACAACGTTTAGCAAAATCATAATCCATCAGGTTAATAGCTGCTCCAGAATCAACGAAAGCCTGAGCAGAAAATGAGGACAGAGAGCATATCAGAGTGACAGTTAATAAAAACTTAGTCTGAACACTACCCAAGACAACTGAGCGTGCAAAACGTCTTCCCCGCTTAGGGCAGACTGAAATAGCATGAGAGGCATCACCACAGTAGAAACATAACCCATTGCGCTTTTGAAACTCATGACGCTGTGCCCCAGACACCACTCCATCACACTGCATGGGCCCAGCAGCTGGCTCACAAGGCAACACCACTCCACGCATACTTCTCCGCTCACGCAAACGTCTGTCAATTTGAATCGCTAATGACATAGAATCATTGAGACCAGAGGGGACAGGGAATCCCACCATAACATCCTTTACATTATCCGACAGACCCTTCCGGAAAAGGGCCGCCAAAGCGTCGTCATTCCATTTGGTCAGGACTGCCCACCTACGGAATCTCTGACAGTATAACTCAGCGTCATCAAGCCCCTGATTTAATGCCAACAAGGCTTTTTCAGCTTGATCAGTGACATTAGGCTCATCGTACAATAACCCCAAAGCCTGAAAAAATGCATCAACATCACTCAAAACAGGATCCCCAGGTGTCAGGGAAAAAGCCCAATCCTGAGGATCGCCGCGCAGGAGAGAGATGACAATTTGAACCTGCTGCGCTGCGTTCCCTGAGGACTTAGATTTTAAGGCAAGAAACAATTTACAATTATTTTTGAAATTCTGAAACTTAGCTCGATCCCCTAAAAACAAATCTGGCATGGGGATCCTAGGTTCCACAACAGGCAACCTAGCAAGATATGCAGCAATACTCCGAACCTCAGTGGCAAGCTGATCCACACGGCCAGACAACTGTGCAAACTCCATTGGGAGAAAAGATCCTCCCCAGCACCCAGAGATACAGAGGGAAAAAAAAAAAAAAAAAAATGCAACAAACAGAAAAATATCTCTGACAACTTTTCTTCCTTCAAAATATTTTTTCCCTTCTGTGAGTACCATACAATTTTTATGGCCGGTGATACTGTTATGTTACGGTAGCTGAGGAGTGCAGGTAAAAAAAGAAATACACCAGAGCAGTTGGAATCTATGGGATTGCAGTACCCTGACTAACCACCACAACTAGAGGCAGCCGTGGAGCATTCCTACGTTGGTCCTAGACGCCTCGTCACAGCCTGAGAAACTAACTACACCTAAAGATAGAAATAGGAAAGCTATCTGCCCCGGAGCAGAACCCCAAAGATAATAGAAAGCCCCAAACATGTAATGGCGGTTAGACAAGAGGAAATACTGACACAGAAAGAAAATAGTATGAGCAAACGCTGGGGCCCAAACTATCTAAATAGAAAAGGACAGAAGGGTACTTACTGCAATCCCAGAAAACCCTGAAAAAACACCAACTCTACTAATTTCAAAATCACCTGAGATCACACGACCTCTACCACCTAAATTAGTTCTCTGGTGTAACAAAAACAGCAGCCACTGAAAAAACTGGAAAAAGCAAAACTACAAAACACAGTGGCTGAACTAAACTGAGAGGGCAAAAGCCCCCGGAGGGGACCCAGAAGGCCCCCAAAGAAGTGCAGGACAAAATGCAAAAATATAGCAAAAACACAAAATAAGAAATTGTCTTATCTGATAGCAGGAGATGCAGACACGACACAGCCGGCTACAAGGGAAACTGGAAAGAAGGATTCAGACCAGAACAATTGATCACCGGCAACCCTGATGGGAAAATGATTCCCTTAAATAAGACCAATCAGTAACACCTGATTCCCAATCCTCACTAGTACCGCTTGTAACCACCAGAGGGAGCCTCTGCTCAGAACTCATCTCAAACCCATTCACAACAGAGGACCACAAAATATCCACTCCGATCTATTCACCTCAGTAGTGAGCCGTCTACAGTGGAGCTGCTGGAATGAGGACCACAATATATCCACTCCGATCTAGTCACCTCAGCAGTGAGCCAGCTGGAGTGGAGCTGCTGGAATGAGGACCACAAAATCTCCACTCAGATCTAGTCACCTCAGTAGTGAGCCGTCTACAGTGGAGTTGCTGGAATGAGGACCACAAAATATCCACTCCGATCTAGTCACCTCAGCAGTGAGCCAGCTGGAGTGGAGCTGCTGGAATGAGGACCACAAAATATCCACTCCGATCAAGTCACCTCAGCAGTGAGCCAGCAGGAGTGGAGCTGCTGGAATGAGGACCACAAAATATCCACTCCGATCTAGTCACCTCAACAGTGAGTCAGCTACAGTGGAGTTGCTGGAATGAGGACCACAAAATATCCACTCCAATCTAGTCACCTCAGTAGTGAGCCGGCTGAAGTGGAGCTGCTGGAATGAGGACCACAAAATATCCACTCCGATCTAGTCACCTCAGTAGTGAGCTGTCTACAGTGGAGCTGCTGGATTGAGGACCACAAAATATCTACTCCGATCTAGTCACCTCAGTAGTGAGCCGGCTGAAGTGGAGCTGCTGGAATGAGGACCACAAAATATTCACTCCAATCTAGTCACCTCAGCAGTGAGCCAGCTGGAGTGGAGCTGCTGGAATGAGGACCACAAAATATCCACTCCGATCTAGTTACCTCAGCAGTGAGCCATCTAGAGTGGAGTTGCTGGAATGAGGACCACAAAATATCCACTCCGATCTAGTCACCTCAGTAGTGAGCCGTCTACAGTGGAGCTGCTGGAATGAGGACCACAATATATCCACTCCGATCTAGTCACCTCAGCAGTGAGCCAGCTGGAGTGGAGCTGCTGGAATGAGGACCACAAAATCTCCACTCCGATCTAGTCACCTCAGTAGTGAGCCGTCTACAGTGGAGTTGCTGGAATGAGGACCACAAAATATCCACTCCGATCTAGTCACCTCAGCAGTGAGCCAGCTGGAGTGGAGCTGCTGGAATGAGGACCACAAAATATCCACTCCGATCTAGTCACCTCAGCAGTGAGCCAGCTGGAGTGGAGCTGCTGGAATGAGGACCACAAAATATCCACTCCGATCTAGTCACCTCAGCAGTGAGTCAGCTACAGTGGAGTTGCTGGAATGAGGACCACAAAATATCCACTCCGATCTAGTCACTTCAGTAGTGAGCCAGCTGAAGTGGAGCTGCTGGAATGAGGACCACAAAATATCCACTCCGATCTAGTCACCTCAGCAGTGAGCCAGCTGGAGTGGAGCTGCTGGAATGAGGACCACAAAATATCCACTCCGATCTAGTCACCTCAGCAGCGAGCCATCTACAGTGGAGCTGCTGGAATGAGGACCACAAAATATCCACTCCGATCTAGTCACCTCAGCAGCGAGCCGTCTACAGTGGAGTTGCTGGAATGAAGACCACAAAATATCCTCTCCGATCTAGACGGCTCACTAGTGAGCTGTCTACAGTGGAGTTGCTGGAATGAGGACCACAAAATATCCACTCCGATCTAGTCACCTCAGTAGTGAGCCGGCTGAAGTGGAGCTGCTGGAATGAGGACCACAAAATATCCACTCCGATCTAGTCACCTCAGCAGTGAGCCAGCTGGAGTGGAGCTGCTGGAATGAGGACTACAAAATATCCACTCCGATCTAGTCACCTCAGCAGTGAGCTGTCTATAGTGGAGTTGCTGGAATGAGGACCTCAAAATATCCACTCCGATCTAGTCACCTCAGCAGTGAGCCAGCTGGAGTGGAGTTGCTGGAATGAGGACCACAAAATATCCTCTCCGATCTAGACGGCTCACTAGTGAGCTGTCTACAGTGGAGCTGCTTGAATGAGGACCACAAAATATCCACTCCGATCTAGTCACGTCAGTAGTGCGCCGTCTACAGTGGAGCTGCTGGAATGAGGACCACAAAATATCCACTCCGATCTAGTCACCTCAGTAGTGAGCCGTCTACAGTGGAGTTGCTGGAATGAGGACCACAAAATATCCACTCCGATCTAGTCACCTCAGCAGTGAGCCAGCTGTAGTAGAGCTGCTGGAATGAGGACCACAAAATATACTCTCCGATCTAGTCACCTCAGTAGTAAGCTGTCTACAGTGGAGCTGCTGGAATGAGGACTACAAAATATCCACTCCGATCTAGTCACCTCAGTAGTGAGCTGTCTACAGTGGAGCTGCTGGAATGAGGACCACAAAATATCCACTCCGATCTATTCACCTCAGTAGTGAGCCGTCTACAGTGGAGCTGCTGGAATGAGGACCACAAAATATCCTCTCCGATCTAGTCACCTCAGCAGTGAGCCAGCTGGAGTGGAGCTGCTGGAATGAGGACCACAATATATCCTCTCCGATCTAGTCACCTCAGTAGTAAGCTGTCTACAGTGGAGCTGCTGGAATGAGGACCACAAAATATCCACTCCGATCTAGTCACCTCAGTAGTAAGCTGTCTACAGTGGAGCTGCTGGAATGAGGACCACAATATATCCACTCCGATCTAGTCACCTCAGCAGTGAGCCAGCTGGAGTGGAGCTGCTGGAATGAGGACCACAAAATCTCCACTCAGATCTAGTCACCTCAGTAGTGAGCCATCTACAGTGGAGTTGCTGGAATGAGGACCACAAAATATCCACTCCAATCTAGTCACCTCAGCAGTGAGCCAGCTGGAGTGGAGCTGCTGGAATGAGGACCACAAAATATCCACTCCGATCTAGTCACCTCAGCAGTGAGCCAGCTGGAGTGGAGCTGCTGGAATGAGGACCACAAAATATCCACTCCGATCTAGTCACCTCAGCAGTGAGTCAGCTACAGTGGAGTTGCTGGAATGAGGACCACAAAATATCCACTCCAATCTAGTCACCTCAGTAGTGAGCCGGCTGAAGTGGAGCTGCTGGAATGAGGACCACAAAATATCCACTCCGATCTAGTCACCTCAGTAGTGAGCTGTCTACAGTGGAGCTGCTGCAATTGTGTAGCCCTGGTGGTAGGCACACGCAGTACCCTGGAGAGTGTGTGGCGAGACAGCAGTTTAATGCTAAATATTCATTCACTCGACATATACTAGACACACCCTTAGGGTAGTGGAGTTTACTCTTGAGGGAGTGGTCAAGGTATGTGTTAGAGTGATCTTGAGTCTAGTTCCTGTCTTCGGACAGTGAGGACGTGTGGAGTGAGTGTCTAGACTACTGAGAGAGAAGACGTCTGGAGGGAGGAAGGAGTCTAGCCTGCTTTATCACCAGTTCATATCGTGGAGTCTGGTATAGGTGTCTGGATACACCTTAGTCTAGTCAGAGCTGTATCACCTCCTCAGCATACACTGAAGGAAAGAAGAAGTTTTAGTACAGAAAGTCTTCAGCATCCCTGTCTAAAGGACGGTATCAGGTTAAGAGACGTGCTCCTGCCTGTGATAACTGAGCATCTGTGGCTAACTTCGTAGAAAGGGAAAAGAAAGAAGTGACTGCTCGACCCTTGGCTAGTTTGAGTGCTTATGTTACCAGCGTGGACAAGGCGAAAGGCAAGTGGATTTATAGGATTAGTGCTTACGGATTGAAGAAGTCCAGCACATTGCACCCGGTCACTGGGGACCGAAGGGTCACTGTTGTTTCAAGCACAGTGATAAGAAAACCAGGAATCTACCGGACCCTAGGTCGCGGCAGACAAGCCCCTTATAGTCAGTACGTAACTGGGGTCAGGGGAGTGAAGACTTTGGAGTTCTGCAGGACAAAATAAGAATTCAGCTCCTTCACAGGAAGGCCCCTAACACTAAGCTGACTGGGCAGGTACAGCTAAAGATTAGCTGGAGATTTGAGGGAACTACGCTTCAGGCTGGTTGTACTCGTTTTATTGGAGTTAAAGGAGGCCCCTAACTTGTCCAGCTGCTGTCTCAAGATACACTCTCCTTGGATCAGCCTCCCTGGGACCTGCTTGAACATCTTACAAGTAAAGGTATGGAAAGACGCTGACCGTGTGAGACTGTGTTCTTTATCTGCACTCGACTTCACAAATCCCATAGACTTTGAGGGACCAGTCCCACCTGTAGGGGACCCGACATCTAGCTGCCTCACCATCCCCTCAGAGATCTACAGCAGCGCTGGTACAAATTACCAGAGACTACAGGTGGCGTCACGAACTGTACATAAATCAATCCCCTGTAAATATATTCCCAACATACGCCAGACCGCCCGGGCCACAGACCGAGCCACAGCTACCTGTGACAAAAACCCCATAGACTTCCATGGGCTCGGCTCTGAGTACCCCATTGCCCTGGTAACCCACAATTGTGGTGGCGGGTCGACACAAAAACTTGGCGTCACGAACAGGATACGAAACTCGCGAAATTGCGAGCCCTGTGTGCCTAAGGAATTGTTTTTGTGAGAAAGGACTGTTTGCACTTTTGGCGCCAAAATCGCCATTTTTGTCGCCATATTCGCGCCCTCAGGCGCTGGAGAAGAAGGTGGGCGTACCTTCGTGGGCGTCTACCCCCTGTGGCGCGAAGAAAATGCCTGCCCTCTCAAAGTGCTATTACAACATGCGGTCCTGCCCTACAGCAAAGGAGGTCCGCCTCCTCTTCACCTTCCCTGCGAGGAGGAGGAGACGCAAACCCCACCTCCACGGAAGAGACCGGATGTCTCCGCAGAAAGAGGGGAGAATCTTCTGGAACATGATGGAGGCAGGACGTGTGCAGCCGAGCGGGGCAGCGGAGGAAGGCAGGCCCCGTGCCCCCGCCAAGCTGCCATCGGCATCGGAGTCTTATGCGATCCTGCACCTGCAACAGGCGTTGCTAGAGATTCAGGAGGAGAACGCACGCCTAAAGAAGATGGTCCAACCTGGACTGGAGGAGATTGAGAGACGCCGATGTAACCTGCTGCAGTGGCAACTAACGAACACGGCGTCCTCTCCCCTCAACGAACCCCCACGATTCCAAATACCGAAGAGTCTGCTGCCCAAGGCGAAGGAGCAACCGGAGGCTGCCCCCGAAAGTACCGTTCCCGATCCCACTGGTGAAGCGGTGGAGGCGGAGGTTGAGGAGGTACAGCCAATCCCGGAACGCCCGCCCGGCCAAGAGGCCGCAGCAGATTATCGGTCCCCGGCAGGGACACCGGAGGGGTCCTGTCCGTCACTACCAGATGTGGACTGGGACGAAATGGCGCGCCTGGATGACGTCGCCTACATCGCCCAGTGGGAACAGGAATGGCAGAGTCGTGAGGAGAAGAAGAGGCGTCAGCAGGAGGAAGAGCGGGAAACTCAGAGGAACCGTCAGCGACAATTTGCCGAGCTGATCGCGGACAAAGAGACTGTCCGGAGAGATAAAGGTACTCTGAGGGAACCGCGGCGGCAGGGGTGTGTGACTGAGTTCCAGCTCCGGAAGGGCTGGGGCTTTATCCGTGAACCGGGCCTCTACCCAGCGGTCTTTGTCAGCAGGCGTGACGTAGAATCCCACCTGCCGCAAGGCCATCCCGGGAGGGACTTAGCGAATGGAGATATCGTCACATATACGCGGCACTGGGGAATGAAGGGATGGTATGCCCTTAACGTCACCGTCGTCCGCGACCCCGTCCCAGACGCAGGTACCGTCACCATTACCGCAGCGTCCCCGTTTCCAGCTCAAGCAGCATCCGGCCGTGCCCCAGCATCGCCCCCTGCAAAGTCATCGCAAAAGCGACCCAGATTTCATCGCGAATTAAAGCCACCTCTTCATCGCAACATGCGACACAGTCTCGATCGCAATCCCTAACGCGGTCCATATCGCTAACGGTGATTGAGACGCAATCGGTGTCATGTGGAGAGAGTATACCCGTTGCGCCCCTAGAGGTTCGCACCAGAACTGTGGCGACCCAGACCCTGATCGCAGCACATGATTTGCTGGTCCTGGGATCAAGGGCCCATTGCGTTGTTCCAGCCCCCGGGGTGGAAAATGTATTGGAAAAGTGTGATGAAAATGAATAAATAAGTAAAGAGTTGGTGAGATCCATATCGGGTCTACCATCAGTAATATAGTAAAAAGTTTGAAATGTTTGTAAAGTTTTGCACAATTTATATAGTGAATATATATATTTCTACTGTAGAATGCCCGGCTGGGTAAATGGTAATTGGTAATTGATAAATGATAAATGATACATAGTAACCAGAAAAGTGTTGCACTTTAGTATAATGTGATATTATATCTATTTTGGTTTTACATTGGACTTGGAGGTTAAGGACTATGCTAACCCAGAACTTACTTGTAAATAGTTGCACTAAAGTGCCTTTTTAATGGTTTCACATGAAACCTTGACTTACCTCTGAACCAAAACCCATGTGGTGTGGCACTGAGTGAGGTCTGCAATTGGATGTCCTGCAGCCCACCCAGGACCCACGTTGAAGGTTTGGTGCGGGTCCTTCACAAGTATCTTGTATATTTATTGAATGCTATTTAATATTTGTATTTTTCTATAAAGTTTGCAACGTTCAAGATTTCCTCACCTCCCGGATGGGACGAACCAATGTTATTGTTTAATGTTTATTGCATAAACAAAATGTCTCTTTTGTATTTTACAGCCCGGGAGTGCTGTCTTTTACCATGGGGGAATGTGTAGCCCTGGTGGTAGGCACACGCAGTACCCTGGAGAGTGTGTGGCGAGACAGCAGTTTAATGCTAAATATTCATTCACTCGACATATACTAGACACACCCTTAGGGTAGTGGAGTTTACTCTTGAGGGAGTGGTCAAGGTATGTGTTAGAGTGATCTTGAGTCTAGTTCCTGTCTTCGGACAGTGAGGACGTGTGGAGTGAGTGTCTAGACTACTGAGAGAGAAGACGTCTGGAGGAGGAAGGAGTCTAGCCTGCTTTATCACCAGTTCATATCGTGGAGTCTGGTATAGGTGTCTGGATACACCTTAGTCTAGTCAGAGCTGTATCACCTCCTCAGCATACACTGAAGGAAAGAAGAAGTTTTAGTACAGAAAGTCTTCAGCATCCCTGTCTAAAGGACGGTATCAGGTTAAGAGACGTGCTCCTGCCTGTGATAACTGAGCATCTGTGGCTAACTTCGTAGAAAGGGAAAAGAAAGAAGTGACTGCTCGACCCTTGGCTAGTTTGAGTGCTTATGTTACCAGCGTGGACAAGGCGAAAGGCAAGTGGATTTATAGGATTAGTGCTTACGGATTGAAGAAGTCCAGCACATTGCACCCGGTCACTGGGGACCGAAGGGTCACTGTTGTTTCAAGCACAGTGATAAGAAAACCAGGAATCTACCGGACCCTAGGTCGCGGCAGACAAGCCCCTTATAGTCAGTACGTAACTGGGGTCAGGGGGAGTGAAGACTTTGGAGTTCTGCAGGACAAAATAAGAATTCAGCTCCTTCACAGGAAGGCCCCTAACACTAAGCTGACTGGGCAGGTACAGCTAAAGATTAGCTGGAGATTTGAGGGAACTACGCTTCAGGCTGGTTGTACTCGTTTTATTGGAGTTAAAGGAGGCCCCTAACTTGTCCAGCTGCTGTCTCAAGATACACTCTCCTTGGATCAGCCTCCCTGGGACCTGCTTGAACATCTTACAAGTAAAGGTATGGAAAGACGCTGACCGTGTGAGACTGTGTTCTTTATCTGCACTCGACTTCACAAATCCATAGACTTTGAGGGACAGTCCCACCTGTAGGGGACCCGACATCTAGCTGCCTCACCATCCCCTCAGAGATCTACAGCAGCGCTGGTACAAATTACCAGAGACTACAGGTGGCGTCACGAACTGTACATAAATCAATCCCCTGTAAATATATTCCCAACATACGCCAGACCGCCGGGCCACAGACCGAGCCACAGCTACCTGTGACAAAAACCCCATAGACTTCCATGGGCTCGGCTCTGAGTACCCCATTGCCCTGGTAACCCACAATTGTGGTGGCGGGTCGACACACAATGAGGACCACAAAATATCCACTCCGATCTAGTCACCTCAGTAGTGAGCCGGCTGAAGTGGAGCTGCTGGAATGAGGACCACAAAATATCCACTCCAATCTAGTCACCTCAGCAGTGAGCCAGCTGGAGTGGAGCTGCTGGAATGAGGACCACAAAATATCCACTCCGATCTAGTCACCTCAGCAGTGAGCCATCTAGAGTGGAGTTGCTGGAATGAGGACCACAAAATATCCACTCCGATCTAGTCACCTCAGTAGTGAGCCGTCTACAGTGGAGCTGCTGGAATGAGGACCACAAATATCCACTCCGATCTAGTCACCTCAGCAGTGAGCCAGCTGGTGTGGAGCTGCTGGAATGAGGACCACAAAATCTCCACTCCGATCTAGTCACCTCAGTAGTGAGCAGTCTACAGTGGAGTTGCTGGAATGAGGACCACAAAATATCCACTCCGATCTAGTCACCTCAGCAGTGAGCCAGCTGGAGTGGAGCTGCTGGAATGAGGACCACAAAATATCCACTCCGATCTAGTCACCTCAGCAGTGAGCCAGCTGAGTGGAGCTGCTGGAATGAGGACCACAAAATATCCACTCCGATCTAGTCACCTCAGCAGTGAGCCAGCTGGAGTGGAGCTGCTGGAATGAGGACCACAAAATATCCACTCCGATCTAGTCACCTCAGCAGTGAGTCAGCTACAGTTGAGTTGCTGGAATGAGGACCACAAAATATCCACTCCGATCTAGTCACCTCAGCAGTGAGCCAGCTGGAGTGGAGCTGCTGGAATGAGGACCACAAAATATCCACTCCGATCTAGTCACCTCAGCAGTGAGCCAGCTGAGTAGAGCTGCTGGAATGAGGACCACAAAATATCCACTCCGATCTAGTCACCTCAGCAGTGAGTCAGCTACAGTTGAGTTGCTGGAATGAGGACCACAAAATATCCACTCCGATCTAGTCACCTCAGCAGCGAGCCGTCTACAGTGGAGTTGCTGGAATGAAGACCACAAAATATCCCTCCGATCTAGACGGCTCACTAGTGAGCTGCCTACAGTGGAGTTGCTGGAATGAGGACCACAAAATATCCACTCCGATCTAGTCACCTCAGTAGTGAGCCGGCTGAAGTGGAGCTGCTGGAATGAGGACCACAAAATATCCACTCCGATCTAGTCACCTCAGCAGTGAGCCAGCTGAGTGGACTGCTGGAATGAGGACCACAAAATATCCACTCCGATCTAGTCACCTCAGTAGTGAGCCGTCTACAGTGGAGTTGCTGGAATGAGGACCACAAAATATCCACTCCGATCTAGTCACCTCAGTAGTGAGCTGTCTACAGTGGAGCTGCTGGAATGAGGACCACAAAATATCCACTCCGATCTAGTCACCTCAGTAGTGAGCCGGCTGAAGTGGAGCTGCTGGAATGAGGACCACAAAATATCACTCCAATCTAGTCACCTCAGCAGTGAGCCAGCTGGAGTGGAGCTGCTGGAATGAGGACCACAAAATATCCACTCCGATCTAGTACCTCAGCAGTGAGCCATCTAGAGTGGAGTTGCTGGAATGAGGACCACAAAATATCCACTCCGATCTAGTCACCTCAGTAGTGAGCCGTCTACAGTGGAGCTGCTGGAATGAGGACCACAAATATCCACTCCGATCTAGTCACCTCAGCAGTGAGCCAGCTGGAGTGGAGCTGCTGGAATGAGGACCACAAAATCTCCACTCCGATCTAGTCACCTCAGTAGTGAGCCGTCTACAG
>JARQOD010013503.1:0-15230 GCA_033576555.1 Oophaga sylvatica
CCATATAATATGATGATTGAAATATATTAAAGGATAAAAACTTGAAGGGTTTAAGGTGAGAAGCAAAAAGTTTATGAATGGGATAAACATGTGTTAACCCCTTCCCTCCTGTGCCAATTTTTGTTTTTGCATCTTCATTTTTTCCTCTTGTTTTTAAATAGCCATAACTTTTTTTTCACTAACAGAGATATATGAGAGCTTGTTTTTTACAGGATAAGATGTAGATTTGAATGATATCATTTATTTTACCATAGAGTAAGGGAAAATGACAAACGAAATTCAAGTAGGGTACGATAATGAAAAAAACGTAATTCTGTGACTGTTTTTTTATTTTGTTTTCATTTTTATGGCATTCATTTTACATTCAAAATATCTTGGAAACATAATTCTCAAAGTCTGTATGAGTAAAGGTATAAAAAATGTTTATTTTTAAATTATTTTATTAGCTTAAAAAAATTCTGAATTTTGTAAAAAACAAAAAAATATTTTTTGTGTTATTTTCCAAGACACATAACTTTTTTTTATATAACCATCAACGGAGCTGTGTGGGAGCTTGTTTTTTGCTTAGCCAGCTGGTGTTTTCATTTATAGAATTTGGGGATTTATCGATTTATTGCACTTTTTTTTGTGTTACTGCAGTGACCAAAAAACCACAGTTGAGATGTTTTGATTTTTTTTCTTGTTATGTCATTTACCTATAAGTTTAATTAATTTTATATTTTGATAGATGTGACTTTGCTGGACATAGTGATAAAAATTATATATATATATTTTTTTTACATTTCTTTATTGCTAATTGAGAGAGATAAGGGGGATAATTCAAATTCTTATTTTTTTTAATCTTTTTTAAAACTTTTTTTGCAATTTTTTTACTCTGTTAGTTCCCTTAAGAGACTTGAACCTGCAATCGTCTTCCTTCCTGTAAATAATGAAAATCACAGTCTTCTATGATGCTCAGCCATACGTTGGACGTCACAGAAGAGATCACATGACAGCTTTCAGTAGGCCCTCGGCTGTCATTGCCACCCATCAGCTTTCCGTAAACGAGTTGTGGGGAACCAATGGTTACCCGAACTAACTTTCAGTCTCGATTGCTGGGCTTAATTGCTGCTGTCAGTCATTGACAGTGGCATTTAAAAGGTTAACGGTGGCGATCAGCAGGAGCATTGATTGCAATGCAATGCATTGTAATAGTCGGGTGAGAAGTGGCGGCTCATAAGTGGATAAAGAAGCCTATTTATCAGATAAAATAAAGATTTGAGAAAAACAAAGTACATTTATTTAACATAAACTAGGCCAAAATAGAAAAGCAGAGTGTTAAAAATTAAGTACACCCTTATTGCTTCCATAGTAAATAAGAGGGTAACTAGCAGCCAGGAGCTGCTAATCAAACACCCTTGTTTGCTTGTTCTTCCTGTGATCACTTGTATAAAAGCAGATGTTTTGCCAGTTTGTCAGCATGGAACATTTAGGCACATGTTAACACAATGCCAAGAAGGAAAAACATCAGCAATGGTCTAACAAAAGTAATTGTTGCTGTCCATCAATTTGGAAAAGTTTGTAGGCCATTTGCAAATAAATTTGGAGTCCATTATTCTAACGTGAGCAAGAAAGATTACTTACAAATTGAAAACATTTAAGGGTCTGTGCACACGTTGCGGATTTGGCCCTGCGGATCCGCTGCAGATCCGCAAGTGATGTACAGTACCATGCAACTCAATGGAAAAAAAAAACGCTGTGCACATGCTTCGGATTTTTCCGTGCGGATTTGCTGCGGATTTAAATCCGCAGCATGTCAATTCTTTGTGCGGAATCCACTGCGGTTTTACACCCGCTCCATTATAGAAATCTGCAGGTGTAAAACCACAGGGGAAATCCGCACAAAAACCATGGAAAATCCGCACTAAATCCGCAGATAAAACGCAGGTCATTTCACCTGCGGATTTAGCAAAATCCGCAAAGGAATCCGCAACCTGTGCACGGCGCCTTAATCTTCCTAGGAGTGGAAGTTCCAGCAAACTGATGTTTGCAAATTTGCATCTGAACAAACCACGTTTGGCCCTGCGGATCCGCAGCAGATCTGTGAGTCATGTATAGTACAATGAAAGTGAATGGGAAAAAAAAAAAACGCTGTGCACATCCTACGGATTTGCTGCGGATTTAAATCCACAGAATGTCAATTCTTTGTGCGATTCCGCAGCATTTTTACACCTAATCCATTATAGGTGTAAAACGCAGGGCAAATCCGCACAAAAACTCAGCAAATCCACAGCAAATCCGCATGTAAAACGCAGGTCATTTTACCTGCGGATTTAGCAAAATCTGCCCGGAAAAATCCGCAAGTGAATCTGCAACGTGTGCATGGGGCCTAAAGGCACTGTCACACTTAGCGATCGCACCAGCGATCATGACAACGACACGACCTGGTGAGATCGCTAGTGCGATCGCTATATGATCGCTAGTTAGCTTCCAAACACAAAGATCTCATCAGAGATCAGCGATCTGTATAACGACCTCTGCGGTCGTTGAGAAAACCTAGTCCCACCTGCGCCGCTGGTAAAGTCGTTCATAAAGGGTGTCACACTCAGCGATTCAGGCTCACCAGCGGGACACCAATGACCAAAAAACGGCTCAAAACGTTCATGAACGATCAGCGACATCGCAGCGGGGGCCACATCGCTGTTACATGTCACACGCAGCTGATTCGCTAACGAGATCGCTGCTGCGTCATAAAATCGGTGACTCTTTAGCGATCTCGTTAGCGATCTCGCTTAGTGTGACAATACCTAAGACTTCTGGAACAATGTTTTGAGAGCTGAGACCAAAGTAGAGATGTTTGGCCTTAATGTCCTGAACCATGTTTAGTGAAAAATAAACAGCTTAGTTATCAGCACAAACACCTTGTGTCAACTGTCAGCTGGTGGAGGGGTGAAAAGGAATGCAGACCCAGGACCTGGGCATTTTGCAATCTTTGAGTTGACTATGAGCTTCTCTGTGTAGGTAGAATACTAAACAGTTTTATTCTAGAGTCATTTGTGAGGCCATCTGTCTAAAAGCTAAACCTTGGCCGAATCTGGGTCATGCAATAGGACAGTTATGGTCCCGTCACACTCTTCAATGTCCCAACGATCCCACCAACGATACGACGTGGATGGGATCGCTGGGACATCGTTAGCTGATCGATGGTGAGCTGTCACATGGGCAGACTCACCAGTGATCAGGACCAGTGAGCACGCTGGTATCCAATGTACACATTGGGTAACTAATGTGTTGAGCGCTGGAAACCAGTATCCAGTGTACACATCGGATAACAAAGCACCGCGCGGCACCTAGTTACCTGATATGTACCCTAGATACCGGCTCTCAGTGCTCTACAGCAGAAACTGGGAGCCGGTAACCAGGGTACATATTGGGTAACTAGGTGCCACGCGGTGCTTAGTTACCCGATATGTACATTGGATACCAGCTCCCAGCTCGCTGATCATTGGTCTCCCACTGTCACACACAGCGATGCGCGCTGGCCAGCGGGACACCAACGACGAAAAAATGGTCCAGGACATTTGATGCGATACCCAGCAGGGGGGCCGGTCGTCGCTGCGTGTCACACTAAGCGAGATCGCTGGCTTGGTCGCTGTTGCATCACAAAATCGGTGACGCTTCAGCGATCTCGCTAGCAATCTCGCTTAGTGTGACGGGGGCTTTACCCTACACACACATGCAATTCTACATCAGAATGGCTGTAAAAGAAAAGAATCAAGGTTTTGCAATGGTCCAGTGAAATACCAGACCTCAACCGAATTGAAAGCATAAATAAATGTCCCAAAGCTCAAAGAACTCAGTGGTTAGCACTGCAGCCTTGCAGCTCTGGGGTCCTGGTTCAATTCCAACCAAGGACAACATCTGCAAGGAGTTTGTATGTTCTCCCTGTGTTTGTGTGGATTTCTGCTTTCCTCCCACATGTCAAAAACATATTGATATGGATTCCAGATTATGGGGACAGTGCCGATAATGTCTGTAAAGCGGTGTGGAATAAATGGTCCTATACACAGTAGTGTTCAAAATAGAACAGGAGGGGAGGATGAAGCTCAGCACAAACTTTCAGTGAAATTAATGGTATGAACCATAAAAACAATCTCTTTTACATTTATTGAAATTAATAGTCATATTTTTCAATATTAAATGCAAATAATATTTTCAAATTAAAGTAATTCCAATTGCACATCAGTCCATACACTACGTCATTCTCAATTCAATTATCGCTCAATTACCTTCACACTTGTGGGTTTCTTTCTCTGTACATATATATATGACCATATTGGCATTACTATGAATCCTAAGAGTAAGGGCACTGACGTGCTAGAAACGCATCAGGTTTTGTTTTTAATCATGTTTTTCACTTACGGTAATACATTTTTGAATTTTATTTACTGGAAGTTTGTGCTGAGCTTCTTCCTCCCCTCCTGTTCTACATTGCCGCAATCTTCGGCTGGACTAGCAACTTCCAGGAAAATATTGAACCAGGACTTCACATTGCGCTGTGTGGTAAGCTGTTTTTTCTTCCTATACTAGTGTTCAAAATAATAGCAGTCCAATACGACTAACCAGATTAATCACTATTTTTGTTATGAATTATATTTCCACATGTCAATCAATTTACTTGTTGGTGCAGTAGATTCTAAGAAAACCACCAGACTCTGCATTCATGATCTGCAGGTTTTTGTGTCTGTGTATTAGAATAATTAATTGAAAGGGGGTGTTCAAAATAATAGCAGTGTGGGGTTCAATTAGTGAGGTCAATCATTCTGTGAAGAAACGTGTGAATCATGAGGCCCTCATTTAAAGGTGAAGCCAGGACATGTCGTGCATACATTTCTCCTTGAAAACCTGAGAAATATGGGTCGTTCCAGACATTGTTCAGAAGAACAGTGTACTTTGATTAAAAAGTTGATTGGAGAGGGTAAAACTTATAAAGAAGTGCAGACAGTGATCGGCTGTTCAGCTAAAATGATCTCCAATGCTTTAAAATGGAAAACCAAACCAGAGAGACGTGGAAGAAAACGGAAGACTACCATTAGAATGGATGGAAGAATAGCCAGAATGGCAAAGGCTCAGCCAATGATCAGCTCCAGGATGATCAAAGACAGTCTCAAGTTACCTGTGAGTACTGGGACAGTTAGAAGACGCATGCGTGACGCTAACAAATCTCTTAGCAAGAAGTCCCAGCAAAGTCCCACTGTAAAAAAAAAGACGTGCTGAAGAGGATACAATTTGCCAAGGAACACATCAACTGGCCTAAAGAGAAATGGAGAAACATTTTGTGGACTGATGAAAGTAAAATTGTTCTTTTTGGGTCAAGGGCTGCAGACAGTTCATCAGACGACCCCCAAACTCTGCATTCAAGCCACAGTACACTCTGGAGACAGTGAAGCATGGTGGAGCAAGCATCATATTGGCATGTTTCTCTTACTATGGCGCCGGACCTATTTACCGCATACCAGGGATCATGGACCAGTTTGCATATATTAAAATACTTGAAGAGGACATGTTGCTTTACGCTGAAGAGGATATGCCCTTGAAACGGGTGTTTCCACAACATAACGACCCTAAACACAGCAGTAAAGGTTCTAGTCCAACAAAATTGAGGTTATGGAGCGGCCAGCTCAATCCCCGGACTTTAATCCGATAGAACACTTGTGGGGTGACATTAAAAATGCAGTTTCTGAGGCAAAGACAACAAATGGCAAAAAATTGTGGGATGTAGTCCAAGCATCCTGGGCTGCAATAACAGGTGACATGGTGCTGACGTTGTATGACTCTATGGAACATAGATGTGAAGCAGTTCTAAAAAAACTGCTGTGAGTATACAAGTAAATATTAGGTTAGTGATTCACTGGAATCCTAAATCCACAAAAAATAGTACCGTACATATTGTGAGTTTATAAAGACAAATGCAGACACTGCTATTTTTTAGAACGACCCAATGTTCATTTTTTGTTATTTTCTGAAAGTAGTTAAAAATTATCTACATTTCTCTTCATGTTTTGAATTAGAAAACAGTGTGCAATGTTCCCAATGCATGGAAATAAAAACTAGTATATAGATTTTGTGATTAACTCATGTCTTTGAACACACTGCTATTATTTTGAACACCACTGTATGAGAGTAAAATAAAAAATAAAATAAAACTTACAGGGAATCTGTCAGCAAGTTTTTGCTTTTTAAGCTGAGAGCAGCATAATGTAGGGGCAGAGTCCCTGATTCCTGAAAATGATCACCTAAGGTACGGATTTATGGGGAGTACTTAATTTCTCACAAACTGCTTCTGTATTTTGGCTGGTGTTTGTTAAATAAATAATGGCGCAGTTTAATTTGTCATATGCTGTTCACTCCTGGTTTTAAGATTTTCTAAGGGCTAGAGGATTTTTCATTATGTCCTGATACTTAAAATCATAGAATTCAAAAAGGGTGTACTTAGTTTTTCTCATGACTGTGTGTTATAACATTTCTTCTATTTGCTTGTACTATTGATTTGTGTTTGTTGAAATAACGATGACCGTTTAAGGAGTAAACCAGGTAAATTAAAATAAATCACTGGGATAAATGGGCTGTCTGGGTAACACTTGGAGTGCTGGGTCGCTTCGACCACATTGGAATCACTAAGCTGCATTCACATGACGCATACTGGTACGACATATTAAAATAGATTTTTTAAACATCAATTTCAATTCTGCTGAATCAGCCTGAATTCAAGCAAAGCAATTTTTTATTATCTGAGAATATCCCTGATGCTTTATGTTGCTGTACGTTTGCAAATATACAGAGCATTATGGAAATTTCAGCAGCTAGAACAGTTTTTTATTATGGCTAGCAGATATGTTTTCCTAAAATGAGAGAAGAAAAAATAGCACAAAAGACAAAATATAATGAATCCAATGACCCAGTTCACTGAGTAAATGTATATAATGATCACGTCCAGGTCAAATCTCCAACCATGGCTTTCATCTTCAAAGTCAAGTCTGTGTTCCCCATGCGGAAACTGCCTTCTTCCTACTGGATCTATGCGTCTCCTGAAATCTACAATGGAGCATGAATGTAGTCATAAAAAGCACTGTCGGACAAAAATAATGAAAACGATATATTACATATATAAGGCACTGTTCATAACCTATACACTGAGAAAATCTTGTAACATTTACTCCAAATGTATACACCACCTTTAAGTCTTCTTACACATCACTGCAGCAGAGTATAAGCCCCTGCTTTTCGCAGACCTATGAAAATACCCATTATAATTCTCTCACGTTGTATGCTAATCGCCACGGTCTGGCCCAATGGGTGCACTCTATCATACTAAAGCATGACAACATGGAATACATGAAATTTTGAACAGCAATACAGCTTTGGAGTAAAAGGAAAAATTTGAGACGCTTAGTATAACATTTGGCCAAATATCATTTGCCCACCAACCATCGTCAAGGTGGTCTCAAATCTGGTGAGTCCCTGACCTAATGTGAACATACCTCTATTAAGCCGATATCTGAATTTCTGGGTGAACGTGGACACCTCTGTCAGTAATGCCTGCATTAATGGGTAAGTAGGAACCTGCTGTAATTAAAATCACCTGGTGGGGGCGGAGTGCTCGGTCAGTAAGCTAACATTCAAAAGACAAAAAAAAAACTGACTGGCACATCCAGACTAATGCAAATTAGGTGCAAACCAGGGGTTGTACATGTTGTACATGGGGTAGCAGGCATTACTGACAGAGGTGTCCATGTTCACCCAGAAATTCAGATATCGTCTAATAGAGGTATGTTCACATAGGTCAGGGACTCACCAGACTTGAGACCACCTTGATGATGGTTGGTGGGCAAATAATATTTGGCCAAATGTTATACTAAGCGTCTCAAATTTTCCTTATACTCTAAATCTGTTTGCTGTTCAAAATTTCACGTATTCCATGTTGTCATGCTTTAGTATGTTAGAGTGCAGCCTTTTTTTCGTATGTTGTACATGGGGGTAGCTCCCCCTGGTTTGCACCTAATTCACATTAGTCTGGATGTGCCAGTTTTTTTGCATTTTGTCTCCGGCCCAATGGTTGTCGCTGGTATTTTATTAGCACCTCCTCTCTCCATGTAATTTCCATTCTTGATGATCATGGATGACGTCTTCTACATCATCCACCAAGCGCTCGCTGCCCTCTTGAGTGTAGAACAAAGTCCTGTAATGCACATAGAATGTTGCCGGTGTTATTCTGGGTCATCAGGTCCCATAGGCTAGCGTGAGGTACGCCTGTGCAGATCTGTGCATCTACTGCATTGGCGCAAGTTTTGGAGCACTAGGTGGATGATGTAGTAGACGTCATCCACGCTTAGCCACACAGGAGGGTTGGCTATTGCAGGTAGAGAAGAGACGTCAACCCATGACCAGAAACACTCATGGGCCTGAAACACTGGATAGGTGATAAGCTATTGATCAGCCTGCTAGGACTATAGGCACTGTCACACTTAGCGATCGCACTAGTGATGATGACAACGACACGACCTGGCGAGATTGTTGGTGCGATCGCTATATGATCGCTTGTTAGCTTTCAAACACAAAGATCTCATCAGAGATCAGCGATCTGTATAACGACCTCTGCGGTCGTTGGGAAAACCTAGTCCCGCCTGCGACGCTGGTAAAGTCGTTCATAAAGGATGTCACACTCAGCGATTCAGGCTCACCAGCGGGACACCAACGACCAAAAAACGGCTCAGAACGTTCATGAGCGATCGGCGACATCACAGCGGGGGCCACATCACCGCTACATGTCACACACAGCGGCGTCGCTAACGAGATCGCTGCTGCATCATAAAATCGGTGACACTTTAGCGATCTCGTTAGCGATCTCGATTAGTGTGACAGTACCTTATCACTGATCAGCAGAGCTTTTGTTCCCAATTAGGATAAGCAGCGCACATTCTCGGCTGCCACTTCAATAATTCCTTCCTCATGGAGCTACTAAGTTCTGCGCTCAGCAATTTTCCAATAGCCCTGCAAAGAATCAGTAAAACAGTGCATAGAATTACATGCAGCTGCACGCTCCGGTCCGAGTGCCAGCGGCAGTGCCAGATGTTCATGCGAGAGACTCGCATGAGAATCGTGCGAGTTTCTCGCATGTGTGACCCCGGCCTAACGGGATAATAGCGCCCTGTGCTGCTGATCGGTGGGGATCCCTTTAGGGGAGATAACCATTTGTGACATATGTGTTCTGAATCATGATAACCTTTGTTTCATTTGTACATTAAAAATTGTAATATGCGTTAACATACACATTGTTTTTACTGTATGGTGTGAGATTGTATTCAATCGGTATAATGGTATAATGACCCATTGCATAAATTGAATGGTGCCAGAAATCTTGATCCATTTGATAGATAATGTGATAAATAGACAACCTGCAAATGACTTTACTTAAAAATGGTGTTGTCTATCACCTGAAAAATCTTTCCAAAGTGTCAGCCAGTAGGTGTCTCCCTTCTCTCTAACTTTCTGTCCACCGCCTGTTGTCAACAGCCCTATTGTCTCTCACACTGCATTGAACAGAGTGTCTCATTTGTCAATGGCCCATAGATCTTAACAGCTCATTTACATAGAAAAAACCTTGGATATCTTGGGAATAAGGGCTCCGTCACACATAGCGACACAACGATATGCACTTGTCAGGATCGCTGGTGTGTCACCTCATGATCGCTGGTGAGCTACTGCTGGTACAGGGAGCTGGTAACCAAGGTACACATCGGGTTTTCAGGCGCTGTGCGGCACCTGGAAACCCGATGTGTACCTTGGTTACCAGCTGATCGCTGGCCTCCTGCCTGCCACACGCAGCGATACGTGCTGGCCAGCAGGAGACCAACGATCAATAAAATGTCCAGGACATTCAGCAACGATCAGCGATACAAAGCATGGGGGACTGATCGTCGCTAAATGTCACACACAGCGATATCGCTGGGGAGATCGCTGTTGCGTCACAAAACTAGTGACTCTGCAGCGATCTCGCTAGCGAGATCACTGTGTGTGACGGGGGCTTAAGACATTGGATCGCAGATCTCAAGGTATTAATATTATTCAACTTTCCATGATCTGCATGCCCATATAGATGTGAAAAACTGAGGACCAAGAGTCAAAATGATAGATAAAAAAAACTAATTTTATTGAAACAATTTATAAGAATCTCAAACAAGAAAAAGAAATTTAAACATAATCCAACCGTGTGGAGACGTAACTGGGAGCAGATTTAGTACATGAATAAGAATAGTATGCGGTCATAATAAAAAACCAGAATACCAAACTGAAAAAACGAAGGTGTCCTGTTGACACCTGCACCACATGAATACTGACAAGAGCTGAGCCATAAGTATATGAGTCAATATTTCTCAGAGCCGAACAATGAGTAGTACAAAGTCACAATTGTATACGTCGTGATACACAGCGCTGAGTTGGACCCAAGTGCTATTAAAAAGAAAAAAAAAAAAAAAACTGCACAAGGCAGCTTTAAGTGAAAATCCAGATAGGTAAGTATCTTACTGACACTCAAAGGGACAGCTCAGAGATCACAACCCATAAAGCAACAGCTTCATCATTAGGCACACAGCAAAAAGTACTCGATGATACATCAGCCATTAGTAATAATTACCAGTCATAGTGGTGCTAAGGTGGGCGCAGGACACCGCAATCCCCGACGTACGTTTCGGTACACCTTCTTCAGGGGGCGTGTTTAAGGGGTTTAGACGTCTCATTAAATATCCTGCCCAGTGATCACATGTCTACAAATGACCATTTGTGGTGCCCCATGTAAAAGCCTGTAATTAGGCAGCAGCCTCTCAGATCGATACCGCGCATGCTCTGATGGCAGAGGGGAGGCTGAATCACACGCGGCGGCTGGCGCCTAGCCGTTACCCCGGAGACCAGACTCACCCACAGCAGCAGGAGCAGAAGTAACGCGAGATACCAAGATCGAGAGCGTGCATTTGGAGAGAAGTCATGTGATCAATAGGGGCGGAGCTTGTTATGTGACATACAAGGCAGCAAAAGAAGTTCAAGATGTATAAATTGACAAGAGATCGGATGAAGGCAATAGGTAGAAAAATATATCTAATCAGCGACAATGTGCATCACCCTGTGTACAAGGCACATAGAGATGCAGGATGTGCTGTAGGTGCATCAATAGCGCCACAGCAGAATATGTTATGAAGCTCCCTGACATGCTTGATCAGTATGTATGGAGTCAGGTCATGTGGGAGGAGTTTAAATCTAGTGGCAACAGATCTGTGTATTGCAAATCAGAATATTACCAAGTGGAAAAGTGAAACAGAATTAGTGTGTAAAGACAATATATAACTAAAGGAATATAGCAACCTATCCATTCATATCAACAGTAATATACACCACCATGTGCACAATGGCACATAGTCATGTAGAGTACGCTTTGGATATATTAGTACTTCCTCAGCAACATGAGTTTAAAGACTCCCAAGCATGTTTAAGCAGTATATGGGGAGTCAGGTCATGAGGGAGGAGTTTAAATCCAATGACAGAAAATGAATAAATTGCGAGTCAGATTATAAGCAGGTAGGATAACAGACAAAGTTAGTATATAGAACAAAATGATTTTGCAAATACATTTGTATAATATGACATTAAAAACATACATCGTGGAGACATTGTGATGACACAACTAATAGTAGAAAAGCAACGCACTAAATACAATGAAGATGAAAAAACAATCGTATGTAAATACATAATGTTGATGAGCTGTGACATTACGTAAGATCTCCACTGGTAGCTATGGCCCATATGGCAAGAGAGGGATACACAGATAAATAGTGGTTCCAATTGCCCAGGACAGTCTATGGCTCTGATTGCCTTAAGACTGGGTCTCACATAGCGATACACCAGCGATCCCGACAACGATCAGGATCGCTGTGTATCGCTATATTATCGCTGCTGAGCTGCCAAACAGGCAGCTCAGGCAGCGATCAGCACAAGGACACTGCGGGTAAACATCGCTAGTTACCCGCAGTGTACCTTGGATACCAGCGCCCTGATGCAGGGAGCTGGTAACCAAGTTACACATTGGGTTTTCCAGGCGCTGCGCGGTGCCTGGAAACCGCTGTGTACCTTGGTTACCAGCGGATCGCTGGTCTCCCGCCTGTCACACGCAGCGATGCGTGCCTGCCAGCGGGAGACCAGCGATCAAAAAAATGTCCAGACATTTCAGCGACGATCAGCGATACCCAGCAGGGGGGCTGATCGTCGCTGAATGTCACACACAGCGATATCGCAGAGGAGATCGCTGCTGCGTCACAAAACTAGTGACTCAGCAGCGATCTCGCTAGCGATATCGCTATGTGAGACGGGGGCTTTACATCCAAAGGTTTCTTTAATCAGGGAAAGAGACGGAAATCCCCGCTGGTGAGATAATGTGGATTACTTGGAAGAACAAAAAGAAAAAGAAAGTTAAAACCAGCTTTAAAAACAACACTTTTAAAAAAAGGAAGTGGGGTAAGGAGAAAATCAGTTGTGTCAACCAATGATGGAACGCTGGGACTGAGTTGTCAAAGAAATGATGCAAAGCCATGAGATTCATTTAAACCGTGCGGGGACATGGTTCCCAGGACAGTGATCCATCTGCATTCTTTTTGTGCTAACAGCCGCTTAACATCCCCACCTCTAATTCCACAATGTATTTTTTGTATTCCCCTTACCATAAATGATTTACATTGGTGAAATAGTTTGTAATGTCAGGGTATAGTTTTTAATGTTGTGAGGTCCGTGACATCCGCAGCCGCAATGATGTCCCGGACATGTTCCCTGGTTCTTATTTTAAGCTGTCGGAAGTCATCCCTATGTAGATCTTGCGGCAACCGCAGGTGGCATAGTATATAACCTGCATTGATTTGCAGGTTATATGTTGTTTGATGGTATAACTTGTGCTACCATCAGCTGACGAGAAATTTTTGGTCCGCATAATATTTTTACATGCCACACAATCTCCACAGGGATAACACCCTTGTGGCGGGCCGTGTGTATTAAAAGGGTTACCTACGGTGGGGAATAGTGGCTGTGCACCAAAAGGTCGGATAGATTTTGGCTCCGTCTGGCCGTCATTAATGGACGCTCAGACAGGATAGAGGACAGCGAGGTTCAGTTTTTAGATGTTCCAATGGCGCTGGAGACACTCCCTCATGACGGACCACTCTCCATTGAAAGTTGAGATGAACCTGACTGAATCAAAGCCTTCTTGTCGTTTTTTAGTGTAGGGTTCTGTGGATGGAGCAAGGATGTGCGTTGGCATTTTTTGGCTCTCAAATAGCCTTGTTTTACACATCTTTTTACTGTACCCACGCATTTTGAACCTCTCCTTAAGATCTGTGGCCTGACTCTCAAAGCGGGCATCGGAGGAACACACTCTACGCAGCCTCAAAAATTGCCCTGTTGGGATGGCCATAACCGTGGAACAGGGATGTGATGAGGTGGCGTGAAGAAGTGAATTAACCGATGTGGGTTTCCGATAAATATCGGTTTGTAGATGACAAAATTCGTCCACCGATATCTTAATGTCTAAGAAATCCACCTCGTTTTGCTGAAATTAAGTAATTTTAATATTAAAGGCATTCGAATTTAATTCTTCCATAAAAGAATGTAGCTGTTGTTCTGTACCTTGCCAAATGATAAGTACATCATTGATATACCTTAACCAGCACTGGCACATGGTCCGCGGCCTGCGCACCCTCTCCCCCAAAGATCATCCTCTCCCAGAAACCTAGGAAAAGATTTGCGAAAGAGGGCGCACAGGCCGCGCCCATGGCAGTGCCGCATAACTGTAAATAATATTTATCCTTGAAAACGAAAAAGTTGTGAGTAAGTATATATTCTAATAAATAGGCGTATTTCCCATAAACGACATCGGGACAATCTCACAGCTCAACAGCAGCTGTCCCTGAGGGAATTACAATCCCTGGGGGATGTTGTCATAAAACCAGCAGACAAGGGGGGAAACATAGTGGTATGGCCACAAGAATTATATGAAAAAGAGGCGCTCAGACAGCTGAGGGACAGGAGGACATATTTGAGGTTGGGTCATAATCCCCTTCGTGCCTTCTCCGCGGAGCTTGAGATGATTCTGAATCATGCTTTCGACGATGGCCTGATTCCCAAGAGGGTCTTGGAGGGACTACTTGTTAGGTATCCCAAAATACCTACCATTTATTTTGTGCCCAAAATACACAAGAATGCCACTGAACCACCGGACGTCTTATTGTCTCTGGCATGGGAGGGCTTTGTGAACCTATCTGCAAATTTGTGACCACTATCTTAAATCTCTTGTGGAATTGCTGCCCTCCTATGCCAGAGACACAATGGACGTTCTTGCTCGAATTGACGGCGTTACTCTGTAGCAAGATAAGCTACTTGTGACGGCTGACATTGAGTCACTGTACACATGCATTCGTCATCAAGATGGCATAGACGCATGCCGTCATTTTCTGAGTCATGGGTGTTGGGATGGCCCTTTCGGTGATTTGATTTTGGATTTATTAGAATATATACTTACTCACAACTTTTTCGTTTTCAAGGATAAATATTATTTACAGTTTATGCGGCACTGCCATGGGCGCGGCCTGTGCGCCCTCTTTCGCAAATCTTTTCCTAGGTTTCTGGGAGAGGATGATCTTTGGGGGAGAGGGTGCGCAGGCCGCGGACCATGTGCAGTGCTGGTTAAGGTATATCGATGATGTACTTATCATTTGGCAAGGTACAGAACAACAGCTACATTCTTTTATGGAAGAATTAAATTCGAATGCCTTTAATATTAAAATTACTTATAATTTCAGCAAAACCGAGGTGGATTTCTTAGACATTAAGATATCGGTGGACGAATTTTGTCATCTACAAACCGATATTTATCGAAACCCACATCGGTTAATTTACTTCTTCACGCCACCTCATCACATCCCGTTCCACGGTTAGGGCCATCCCAACAGGGCAATTTTTGAGGCTGCGTAGAGTGTGTTCCTCCGATGCCCGCTTTGAGAGTCAGGCCACAGATCTTAAGGAGAGGTTCAAAATGCGTGGGTACAGTAACAGATGTGTAAAACAAGGCTATTTGAGAGCCAAAAAATGCTAACGCACATCCTTGCTCCATCCACAGAACCCTACCACTGAAAAACGACAAGAGGGCTTTGATTCATCAG